>JAVJHS010000382.1:0-45358 GCA_032873175.1 Leptopilina drosophilae | reverse complement strand
TTACTGGAACAAAACCATGCAACTTCTTCTTTAGACGCATTTTTCTAGGACCAAAATTAAAAAAGTTACAAAGGTTTTTCCAAAACCACAGACATTTTTTAATTTTGAAACTTCAAGTTTCGGTAACTTTTTGCCAGTTTATTTTTGAAGGGTTTTTGACATATTTCCTATTAACTGGAACAAAACCATGCAACTTCTTCTTTAGACGCATTTTTCTAGGACCAAAATTAAAAAAGTTACAAAGGTTTTTCCAAAACCACAGACATTTTTTAATTTTGAAACTTCAAGTTTCGGTAACTTTTTGCCAGTTTATTTTTGAAGGGTTTTTGACATATTTCCTATTAACTGGAACAAAACCATGCAACTTCTTCTTTAGACGCATTTTTCTAGGACCAAAATTAAAAAAGTTACAAAGGTTTTTCCAAAACCACAGACATTTTTTAATTTTGAAACTTCAAGTTTCGGTAACTTTTTGCCAGTTTATTTTTGAAGGGTTTTTGACATATTTCCTATTAACTGGAACAAATCCATGCAACTTCTTCTTTAGACGCATTTTTCTAGGACCAAAATTAAAAAAGTTACAAAGGTTTTTCCAAAACCACAGACATTTTTTAATTTTGAAACTTCAAGTTTCGGTAACTTTTTGCCAGTTTATTTTTGAAGGGTTTTTGACATATTTCCTATTAACTGGAACAAAACCATGCAACTTCTTCTTTAGACGCATTTTTCTAGGACCAAAATTAAAAAAGTTACAAAGGTTTTTCCAAAACCACAGACATTTTTTAATTTTGAAACTTCAAGTTTCGGTAACTTTTTGCCAGTTTATTTTTGAAGGGTTTTTGACATATTTCCTATTAACTGGAACAAAACCATGCAACTTCTTCTTTAGACGCATTTTTCTAGGACCAAAATTAAAAAAGTTACAAAGGTTTTTCCAAAACCACAGACATTTTTTAATTTTGAAACTTCAAGTTTCGGTAACTTTTTGCCAGTTTATTTTTGAAGGGTTTTTGACATATTTCCTATTAACTGGAACAAATCCATGCAACTTCTTCTTTAGACGCATTTTTCTAGGACCAAAATTAAAAAAGTTACAAAGGTTTTTCCAAAACCACAGACATTTTTTAATTTTGAAACTTCAAGTTTCGGTAACTTTTTGCCAGTTTATTTTTGAAGGGTTTTTGACATATTTCCTATTAACTGGAACAAAACCATGCAACTTCTTCTTTAGACGCATTTTTCTAGGACCAAAATTAAAAAAGTTACAAAGGTTTTTCCAAAACCACAGACATTTTTTAATTTTGAAACTTCAAGTTTCGGTAACTTTTTGCCAGTTTATTTTTGAAGGGTTTTTGACATATTTCCTATTAACTGGAACAAAACCATGCAACTTCTTCTTTAGACGCATTTTTCTAGGACCAAAATTAAAAAAGTTACAAAGGTTTTTCCAAAACCACAGACATTTTTTAATTTTGAAACTTCAAGTTTCGGTAACTTTTTGCCAGTTTATTTTTGAAGGGTTTTTGACATATTTCCTATTAACTGGAACAAAACCATGCAACTTCTTCTTTAGACGCATTTTTCTAGGACCAAAATTAAAAAAGTTACAAAGGTTTTTCCAAAACCACAGACATTTTTTAATTTTGAAACTTCAAGTTTCGGTAACTTTTTGCCAGTTTATTTTTGAAGGGTTTTTGACATATTTCCTATTAACTGGAACAAATCCATGCAACTTCTTCTTTAGACGCATTTTTCTAGGACCAAAATTAAAAAAGTTACAAAGGTTTTTCCAAAACCACAGACATTTTTTAATTTTGAAACTTCAAGTTTCGGTAACTTTTTGCCAGTTTATTTTTGAAGGGTTTTTGACATATTTCCTATTAACTGGAACAAAACCATGCAACTTCTTCTTTAGACGCATTTTTCTAGGACCAAAATTAAAAAAGTTACAAAGGTTTTTCCAAAACCACAGACATTTTTTAATTTTGAAACTTCAAGTTTCGGTAACTTTTTGCCAGTTTATTTTTGAAGGGTTTTTGACATATTTCCTATTAACTGGAACAAAACCATGCAACTTCTTCTTTAGACGCATTTTTCTAGGACCAAAATTAAAAAAGTTACAAAGGTTTTTCCAAAACCACAGACATTTTTTAATTTTGAAACTTCAAGTTTCGGTAACTTTTTGCCAGTTTATTTTTGAAGGGTTTTTGACATATTTCCTATTAACTGGAACAAATCCATGCAACTTCTTCTTTAGACGCATTTTTCTAGGACCAAAATTAAAAAAGTTACAAAGGTTTTTCCAAAACCACAGACATTTTTTAATTTTGAAACTTCAAGTTTCGGTAACTTTTTGCCAGTTTATTTTTGAAGGGTTTTTGACATATTTCCTATTAACTGGAACAAAACCATGCAACTTCTTCTTTAGACGCATTTTTCTAGGACCAAAATTAAAAAAGTTACAAAGGTTTTTCCAAAACCACAGACATTTTTTAATTTTGAAACTTCAAGTTTCGGTAACTTTTTGCCAGTTTATTTTTGAAGGGTTTTTGACATATTTCCTATTAACTGGAACAAAACCATGCAACTTCTTCTTTAGACGCATTTTTCTAGGACCAAAATTAAAAAAGTTACAAAGGTTTTTCCAAAACCACAGACATTTTTTAATTTTGAAACTTCAAGTTTCGGTAACTTTTTGCCAGTTTATTTTTGAAGGGTTTTTGACATATTTCCTATTAACTGGAACAAAACCATGCAACTTCTTCTTTAGACGCATTTTTCTAGGACCAAAATTAAAAAAGTTACAAAGGTTTTTCCAAAACCACAGACATTTTTTAATTTTGAAACTTCAAGTTTCGGTAACTTTTTGCCAGTTTATTTTTGAAGGGTTTTTGACATATTTCCTATTAACTGGAACAAATCCATGCAACTTCTTCTTTAGACGCATTTTTCTAGGACCAAAATTAAAAAAGTTACAAAGGTTTTTCCAAAACCACAGACATTTTTTAATTTTGAAACTTCAAGTTTCGGTAACTTTTTGCCAGTTTATTTTTGAAGGGTTTTTGACATATTTCCTATTAACTGGAACAAATCCATGCAACTTCTTCTTTAGACGCATTTTTCTAGGACCAAAATTAAAAAAGTTACAAAGGTTTTTCCAAAACCACAGACATTTTTTAATTTTGAAACTTCAAGTTTCGGTAACTTTTTGCCAGTTTATTTTTGAAGGGTTTTTGACATATTTCCTATTAACTGGAACAAAACCATGCAACTTCTTCTTTAGACGCATTTTTCTAGGACCAAAATTAAAAAAGTTACAAAGGTTTTTCCAAAACCACAGACATTTTTTAATTTTGAAACTTCAAGTTTCGGTAACTTTTTGCCAGTTTATTTTTGAAGGGTTTTTGACATATTTCCTATTAACTGGAACAAAACCATGCAACTTCTTCTTTAGACGCATTTTTCTAGGACCAAAATTAAAAAAGTTACAAAGGTTTTTCCAAAACCACAGACATTTTTTAATTTTGAAACTTCAAGTTTCGGTAACTTTTTGCCAGTTTATTTTTGAAGGGTTTTTGACATATTTCCTATTAACTGGAACAAAACCATGCAACTTCTTCTTTAGACGCATTTTTCTAGGACCAAAATTAAAAAAGTTACAAAGGTTTTTCCAAAACCACAGACATTTTTTAATTTTGAAACTTCAAGTTTCGGTAACTTTTTGCCAGTTTATTTTTGAAGGGTTTTTGACATATTTCCTATTAACTGGAACAAAACCATGCAACTTCTTCTTTAGACGCATTTTTCTAGGACCAAAATTAAAAAAGTTACAAAGGTTTTTCCAAAACCACAGACATTTTTTAATTTTGAAACTTCAAGTTTCGGTAACTTTTTGCCAGTTTATTTTTGAAGGGTTTTTGACATATTTCCTATTAACTGGAACAAAACCATGCAACTTCTTCTTTAGACGCATTTTTCTAGGACCAAAATTAAAAAAGTTACAAAGGTTTTTCCAAAACCACAGACATTTTTTAATTTTGAAACTTCAAGTTTCGGTAACTTTTTGCCAGTTTATTTTTGAAGGGTTTTTGACATATTTCCTATTAACTGGAACAAATCCATGCAACTTCTTCTTTAGACGCATTTTTCTAGGACCAAAATTAAAAAAGTTACAAAGGTTTTTCCAAAACCACAGACATTTTTTAATTTTGAAACTTCAAGTTTCGGTAACTTTTTGCCAGTTTATTTTTGAAGGGTTTTTGACATATTTCCTATTAACTGGAACAAAACCATGCAACTTCTTCTTTAGACGCATTTTTCTAGGACCAAAATTAAAAAAGTTACAAAGGTTTTTCCAAAACCACAGACATTTTTTAATTTTGAAACTTCAAGTTTCGGTAACTTTTTGCCAGTTTATTTTTGAAGGGTTTTTGACATATTTCCTATTAACTGGAACAAAACCATGCAACTTCTTCTTTAGACGCATTTTTCTAGGACCAAAATTAAAAAAGTTACAAAGGTTTTTCCAAAACCACAGACATTTTTTAATTTTGAAACTTCAAGTTTCGGTAACTTTTTGCCAGTTTATTTTTGAAGGGTTTTTGACATATTTCCTATTAACTGGAACAAAACCATGCAACTTCTTCTTTAGACGCATTTTTCTAGGACCAAAATTAAAAAAGTTACAAAGGTTTTTCCAAAACCACAGACATTTTTTAATTTTGAAACTTCAAGTTTCGGTAACTTTTTGCCAGTTTATTTTTGAAGGGTTTTTGACATATTTCCTATTAACTGGAACAAAACCATGCAACTTCTTCTTTAGACGCATTTTTCTAGGACCAAAATTAAAAAAGTTACAAAGGTTTTTCCAAAACCACAGACATTTTTTAATTTTGAAACTTCAAGTTTCGGTAACTTTTTGCCAGTTTATTTTTGAAGGGTTTTTGACATATTTCCTATTAACTGGAACAAAACCATGCAACTTCTTCTTTAGACGCATTTTTCTAGGACCAAAATTAAAAAAGTTACAAAGGTTTTTCCAAAACCACAGACATTTTTTAATTTTGAAACTTCAAGTTTCGGTAACTTTTTGCCAGTTTATTTTTGAAGGGTTTTTGACATATTTCCTATTAACTGGAACAAAACCATGCAACTTCTTCTTTAGACGCATTTTTCTAGGACCAAAATTAAAAAAGTTACAAAGGTTTTTCCAAAACCACAGACATTTTTTAATTTTGAAACTTCAAGTTTCGGTAACTTTTTGCCAGTTTATTTTTGAAGGGTTTTTGACATATTTCCTATTAACTGGAACAAAACCATGCAACTTCTTCTTTAGACGCATTTTTCTAGGACCAAAATTAAAAAAGTTACAAAGGTTTTTCCAAAACCACAGACATTTTTTAATTTTGAAACTTCAAGTTTCGGTAACTTTTTGCCAGTTTATTTTTGAAGGGTTTTTGACATATTTCCTATTAACTGGAACAAAACCATGCAACTTCTTCTTTAGACGCATTTTTCTAGGACCAAAATTAAAAAAGTTACAAAGGTTTTTCCAAAACCACGGACATTTTTTAATTTTGAAACTTCAAGTTTCGGTAACTTTTTGCCAGTTTATTTTTGAAGGGTTTTTGACATATTTCCTATTAACTGGAACAAAACCATGCAACTTCTTCTTTAGACGCATTTTTCTAGGACCAAAATTAAAAAAGTTACAAAGGTTTTTCCAAAACCACAGACATTTTTTAATTTTGAAACTTCAAGTTTCGGTAACTTTTTGCCAGTTTATTTTTGAAGGGTTTTTGACATATTTCCTATTAACTGGAACAAAACCATGCAACTTCTTCTTTAGACGCATTTTTCTAGGACCAAAATTAAAAAAGTTACAAAGGTTTTTCCAAAACCACAGACATTTTTTAATTTTGAAACTTCAAGTTTCGGTAACTTTTTGCCAGTTTATTTTTGAAGGGTTTTTGACATATTTCCTATTAACTGGAACAAAACCATGCAACTTCTTCTTTAGACGCATTTTTCTAGGACCAAAATTAAAAAAGTTACAAAGGTTTTTCCAAAACCACAGACATTTTTTAATTTTGAAACTTCAAGTTTCGGTAACTTTTTGCCAGTTTATTTTTGAAGGGTTTTTGACATATTTCCTATTAACTGGAACAAATCCATGCAACTTCTTCTTTAGACGCATTTTTCTAGGACCAAAATTAAAAAAGTTACAAAGGTTTTTCCAAAACCACAGACATTTTTTAATTTTGAAACTTCAAGTTTCGGTAACTTTTTGCCAGTTTATTTTTGAAGGGTTTTTGACATATTTCCTATTAACTGGAACAAATCCATGCAACTTCTTCTTTAGACGCATTTTTCTAGGACCAAAATTAAAAAAGTTACAAAGGTTTTTCCAAAACCACAGACATTTTTTAATTTTGAAACTTCAAGTTTCGGTAACTTTTTGCCAGTTTATTTTTGAAGGGTTTTTGACATATTTCCTATTAACTGGAACAAAACCATGCAACTTCTTCTTTAGACGCATTTTTCTAGGACCAAAATTAAAAAAGTTACAAAGGTTTTTCCAAAACCACAGACATTTTTTAATTTTGAAACTTCAAGTTTCGGTAACTTTTTGCCAGTTTATTTTTGAAGGGTTTTTGACATATTTCCTATTAACTGGAACAAATCCATGCAACTTCTTCTTTAGACGCATTTTTCTAGGACCAAAATTAAAAAAGTTACAAAGGTTTTTCCAAAACCACAGACATTTTTTAATTTTGAAACTTCAAGTTTCGGTAACTTTTTGCCAGTTTATTTTTGAAGGGTTTTTGACATATTTCCTATTAACTGGAACAAAACCATGCAACTTCTTCTTTAGACGCATTTTTCTAGGACCAAAATTAAAAAAGTTACAAAGGTTTTTCCAAAACCACAGACATTTTTTAATTTTGAAACTTCAAGTTTCGGTAACTTTTTGCCAGTTTATTTTTGAAGGGTTTTTGACATATTTCCTATTAACTGGAACAAAACCATGCAACTTCTTCTTTAGACGCATTTTTCTAGGACCAAAATTAAAAAAGTTACAAAGGTTTTTCCAAAACCACGGACATTTTTTAATTTTGAAACTTCAAGTTTCGGTAACTTTTTGCCAGTTTATTTTTGAAGGGTTTTTGACATATTTCCTATTAACTGGAACAAAACCATGCAACTTCTTCTTTAGACGCATTTTTCTAGGACCAAAATTAAAAAAGTTACAAAGGTTTTTCCAAAACCACAGACATTTTTTAATTTTGAAACTTCAAGTTTCGGTAACTTTTTGCCAGTTTATTTTTGAAGGGTTTTTGACATATTTCCTATTAACTGGAACAAAACCATGCAACTTCTTCTTTAGACGCATTTTTCTAGGACCAAAATTAAAAAAGTTACAAAGGTTTTTCCAAAACCACAGACATTTTTTAATTTTGAAACTTCAAGTTTCGGTAACTTTTTGCCAGTTTATTTTTGAAGGGTTTTTGACATATTTCCTATTAACTGGAACAAAACCATGCAACTTCTTCTTTAGACGCATTTTTCTAGGACCAAAATTAAAAAAGTTACAAAGGTTTTTCCAAAACCACAGACATTTTTTAATTTTGAAACTTCAAGTTTCGGTAACTTTTTGCCAGTTTATTTTTGAAGGGTTTTTGACATATTTCCTATTAACTGGAACAAAACCATGCAACTTCTTCTTTAGACGCATTTTTCTAGGACCAAAATTAAAAAAGTTACAAAGGTTTTTCCAAAACCACAGACATTTTTTAATTTTGAAACTTCAAGTTTCGGTAACTTTTTGCCAGTTTATTTTTGAAGGGTTTTTGACATATTTCCTATTAACTGGAACAAAACCATGCAACTTCTTCTTTAGACGCATTTTTCTAGGACCAAAATTAAAAAAGTTACAAAGGTTTTTCCAAAACCACAGACATTTTTTAATTTTGAAACTTCAAGTTTCGGTAACTTTTTGCCAGTTTATTTTTGAAGGGTTTTTGACATATTTCCTATTAACTGGAACAAAACCATGCAACTTCTTCTTTAGACGCATTTTTCTAGGACCAAAATTAAAAAAGTTACAAAGGTTTTTCCAAAATCACAGACATTTTTTAATTTTGAAACTTCAAGTTTCGGTAACTTTTTGCCAGTTTATTTTTGAAGGGTTTTTGACATATTTCCTATTAACTGGAACAAAACCATGCAACTTCTTCTTTAGACGCATTTTTCTAGGACCAAAATTAAAAAAGTTACAAAGGTTTTTCCAAAACCACAGACATTTTTTAATTTTGAAACTTCAAGTTTCGGTAACTTTTTGCCAGTTTATTTTTGAAGGGTTTTTGACATATTTCCTATTAACTGGAACAAAACCATGCAACTTCTTCTTTAGACGCATTTTTCTAGGACCAAAATTAAAAAAGTTACAAAGGTTTTTCCAAAACCACAGACATTTTTTAATTTTGAAACTTCAAGTTTCGGTAACTTTTTGCCAGTTTATTTTTGAAGGGTTTTTGACATATTTCCTATTAACTGGAACAAAACCATGCAACTTCTTCTTTAGACGCATTTTTCTAGGACCAAAATTAAAAAAGTTACAAAGGTTTTTCCAAAACCACGGACATTTTTTAATTTTGAAACTTCAAGTTTCGGTAACTTTTTGCCAGTTTATTTTTGAAGGGTTTTTGACATATTTCCTATTAACTGGAACAAAACCATGCAACTTCTTCTTTAGACGCATTTTTCTAGGACCAAAATTAAAAAAGTTACAAAGGTTTTTCCAAAACCACAGACATTTTTTAATTTTGAAACTTCAAGTTTCGGTAACTTTTTGCCAGTTTATTTTTGAAGGGTTTTTGACATATTTCCTATTAACTGGAACAAAACCATGCAACTTCTTCTTTAGACGCATTTTTCTAGGACCAAAATTAAAAAAGTTACAAAGGTTTTTCCAAAACCACAGACATTTTTTAATTTTGAAACTTCAAGTTTCGGTAACTTTTTGCCAGTTTATTTTTGAAGGGTTTTTGACATATTTCCTATTAACTGGAACAAAACCATGCAACTTCTTCTTTAGACGCATTTTTCTAGGACCAAAATTAAAAAAGTTACAAAGGTTTTTCCAAAACCACGGACATTTTTTAATTTTGAAACTTCAAGTTTCGGTAACTTTTTGCCAGTTTATTTTTGAAGGGTTTTTGACATATTTCCTATTAACTGGAACAAAACCATGCAACTTCTTCTTTAGACGCATTTTTCTAGGACCAAAATTAAAAAAGTTACAAAGGTTTTTCCAAAACCACAGACATTTTTTAATTTTGAAACTTCAAGTTTCGGTAACTTTTTGCCAGTTTATTTTTGAAGGGTTTTTGACATATTTCCTATTAACTGGAACAAAACCATGCAACTTCTTCTTTAGACGCATTTTTCTAGGACCAAAATTAAAAAAGTTACAAAGGTTTTTCCAAAACCACAGACATTTTTTAATTTTGAAACTTCAAGTTTCGGTAACTTTTTGCCAGTTTATTTTTGAAGGGTTTTTGACATATTTCCTATTAACTGGAACAAAACCATGCAACTTCTTCTTTAGACGCATTTTTCTAGGACCAAAATTAAAAAAGTTACAAAGGTTTTTCCAAAACCACAGACATTTTTTAATTTTGAAACTTCAAGTTTCGGTAACTTTTTGCCAGTTTATTTTTGAAGGGTTTTTGACATATTTCCTATTAACTGGAACAAAACCATGCAACTTCTTCTTTAGACGCATTTTTCTAGGACCAAAATTAAAAAAGTTACAAAGGTTTTTCCAAAACCACAGACATTTTTTAATTTTGAAACTTCAAGTTTCGGTAACTTTTTGCCAGTTTATTTTTGAAGGGTTTTTGACATATTTCCTATTAACTGGAACAAAACCATGCAACTTCTTCTTTAGACGCATTTTTCTAGGACCAAAATTAAAAAAGTTACAAAGGTTTTTCCAAAACCACGGACATTTTTTAATTTTGAAACTTCAAGTTTCGGTAACTTTTTGCCAGTTTATTTTTGAAGGGTTTTTGACATATTTCCTATTAACTGGAACAAAACCATGCAACTTCTTCTTTAGACGCATTTTTCTAGGACCAAAATTAAAAAAGTTACAAAGGTTTTTCCAAAACCACGGACATTTTTTAATTTTGAAACTTCAAGTTTCGGTAACTTTTTGCCAGTTTATTTTTGAAGGGTTTTTGACATATTTCCTATTAACTGGAACAAAACCATGCAACTTCTTCTTTAGACGCATTTTTCTAGGACCAAAATTAAAAAAGTTACAAAGGTTTTTCCAAAACCACGGACATTTTTTAATTTTGAAACTTCAAGTTTCGGTAACTTTTTGCCAGTTTATTTTTGAAGGGTTTTTGACATATTTCCTATTAACTGGAACAAAACCATGCAACTTCTTCTTTAGACGCATTTTTCTAGGACCAAAATTAAAAAAGTTACAAAGGTTTTTCCAAAACCACAGACATTTTTTAATTTTGAAACTTCAAGTTTCGGTAACTTTTTGCCAGTTTATTTTTGAAGGGTTTTTGACATATTTCCTATTAACTGGAACAAAACCATGCAACTTCTTCTTTAGACGCATTTTTCTAGGACCAAAATTAAAAAAGTTACAAAGGTTTTTCCAAAACCACGGACATTTTTTAATTTTGAAACTTCAAGTTTCGGTAACTTTTTGCCAGTTTATTTTTGAAGGGTTTTTGACATATTTCCTATTAACTGGAACAAAACCATGCAACTTCTTCTTTAGACGCATTTTTCTAGGACCAAAATTAAAAAAGTTACAAAGGTTTTTCCAAAACCACAGACATTTTTTAATTTTGAAACTTCAAGTTTCGGTAACTTTTTGCCAGTTTATTTTTGAAGGGTTTTTGACATATTTCCTATTAACTGGAACAAAACCATGCAACTTCTTCTTTAGACGCATTTTTCTAGGACCAAAATTAAAAAAGTTACAAAGGTTTTTCCAAAACCACAGACATTTTTTAATTTTGAAACTTCAAGTTTCGGTAACTTTTTGCCAGTTTATTTTTGAAGGGTTTTTGACATATTTCCTATTAACTGGAACAAAACCATGCAACTTCTTCTTTAGACGCATTTTTCTAGGACCAAAATTAAAAAAGTTACAAAGGTTTTTCCAAAACCACAGACATTTTTTAATTTTGAAACTTCAAGTTTCGGTAACTTTTTGCCAGTTTATTTTTGAAGGGTTTTTGACATATTTCCTATTAACTGGAACAAAACCATGCAACTTCTTCTTTAGACGCATTTTTCTAGGACCAAAATTAAAAAAGTTACAAAGGTTTTTCCAAAACCACGGACATTTTTTAATTTTGAAACTTCAAGTTTCGGTAACTTTTTGCCAGTTTATTTTTGAAGGGTTTTTGACATATTTCCTATTAACTGGAACAAAACCATGCAACTTCTTCTTTAGACGCATTTTTCTAGGACCAAAATTAAAAAAGTTACAAAGGTTTTTCCAAAACCACAGACATTTTTTAATTTTGAAACTTCAAGTTTCGGTAACTTTTTGCCAGTTTATTTTTGAAGGGTTTTTGACATATTTCCTATTAACTGGAACAAAACCATGCAACTTCTTCTTTAGACGCATTTTTCTAGGACCAAAATTAAAAAAGTTACAAAGGTTTTTCCAAAACCACAGACATTTTTTAATTTTGAAACTTCAAGTTTCGGTAACTTTTTGCCAGTTTATTTTTGAAGGGTTTTTGACATATTTCCTATTAACTGGAACAAAACCATGCAACTTCTTCTTTAGACGCATTTTTCTAGGACCAAAATTAAAAAAGTTACAAAGGTTTTTCCAAAACCACAGACATTTTTTAATTTTGAAACTTCAAGTTTCGGTAACTTTTTGCCAGTTTATTTTTGAAGGGTTTTTGACATATTTCCTATTAACTGGAACAAAACCATGCAACTTCTTCTTTAGACGCATTTTTCTAGGACCAAAATTAAAAAAGTTACAAAGGTTTTTCCAAAACCACGGACATTTTTTAATTTTGAAACTTCAAGTTTCGGTAACTTTTTGCCAGTTTATTTTTGAAGGGTTTTTGACATATTTCCTATTAACTGGAACAAAACCATGCAACTTCTTCTTTAGACGCATTTTTCTAGGACCAAAATTAAAAAAGTTACAAAGGTTTTTCCAAAACCACGGACATTTTTTAATTTTGAAACTTCAAGTTTCGGTAACTTTTTGCCAGTTTATTTTTGAAGGGTTTTTGACATATTTCCTATTAACTGGAACAAAACCATGCAACTTCTTCTTTAGACGCATTTTTCTAGGACCAAAATTAAAAAAGTTACAAAGGTTTTTCCAAAACCACAGACATTTTTTAATTTTGAAACTTCAAGTTTCGGTAACTTTTTGCCAGTTTATTTTTGAAGGGTTTTTGACATATTTCCTATTAACTGGAACAAAACCATGCAACTTCTTCTTTAGACGCATTTTTCTAGGACCAAAATTAAAAAAGTTACAAAGGTTTTTCCAAAACCACAGACATTTTTTAATTTTGAAACTTCAAGTTTCGGTAACTTTTTGCCAGTTTATTTTTGAAGGGTTTTTGACATATTTCCTATTAACTGGAACAAAACCATGCAACTTCTTCTTTAGACGCATTTTTCTAGGACCAAAATTAAAAAAGTTACAAAGGTTTTTCCAAAACCACAGACATTTTTTAATTTTGAAACTTCAAGTTTCGGTAACTTTTTGCCAGTTTATTTTTGAAGGGTTTTTGACATATTTCCTATTAACTGGAACAAAACCATGCAACTTCTTCTTTAGACGCATTTTTCTAGGACCAAAATTAAAAAAGTTACAAAGGTTTTTCCAAAACCACAGACATTTTTTAATTTTGAAACTTCAAGTTTCGGTAACTTTTTGCCAGTTTATTTTTGAAGGGTTTTTGACATATTTCCTATTAACTGGAACAAATCCATGCAACTTCTTCTTTAGACGCATTTTTCTAGGACCAAAATTAAAAAAGTTACAAAGGTTTTTCCAAAACCACAGACATTTTTTAATTTTGAAACTTCAAGTTTCGGTAACTTTTTGCCAGTTTATTTTTGAAGGGTTTTTGACATATTTCCTATTAACTGGAACAAAACCATGCAACTTCTTCTTTAGACGCATTTTTCTAGGACCAAAATTAAAAAAGTTACAAAGGTTTTTCCAAAACCACAGACATTTTTTAATTTTGAAACTTCAAGTTTCGGTAACTTTTTGCCAGTTTATTTTTGAAGGGTTTTTGACATATTTCCTATTAACTGGAACAAAACCATGCAACTTCTTCTTTAGACGCATTTTTCTAGGACCAAAATTAAAAAAGTTACAAAGGTTTTTCCAAAACCACAGACATTTTTTAATTTTGAAACTTCAAGTTTCGGTAACTTTTTGCCAGTTTATTTTTGAAGGGTTTTTGACATATTTCCTATTAACTGGAACAAAACCATGCAACTTCTTCTTTAGACGCATTTTTCTAGGACCAAAATTAAAAAAGTTACAAAGGTTTTTCCAAAACCACGGACATTTTTTAATTTTGAAACTTCAAGTTTCGGTAACTTTTTGCCAGTTTATTTTTGAAGGGTTTTTGACATATTTCCTATTAACTGGAACAAAACCATGCAACTTCTTCTTTAGACGCATTTTTCTAGGACCAAAATTAAAAAAGTTACAAAGGTTTTTCCAAAACCACGGACATTTTTTAATTTTGAAACTTCAAGTTTCGGTAACTTTTTGCCAGTTTATTTTTGAAGGGTTTTTGACATATTTCCTATTAACTGGAACAAAACCATGCAACTTCTTCTTTAGACGCATTTTTCTAGGACCAAAATTAAAAAAGTTACAAAGGTTTTTCCAAAACCACAGACATTTTTTAATTTTGAAACTTCAAGTTTCGGTAACTTTTTGCCAGTTTATTTTTGAAGGGTTTTTGACATATTTCCTATTAACTGGAACAAAACCATGCAACTTCTTCTTTAGACGCATTTTTCTAGGACCAAAATTAAAAAAGTTACAAAGGTTTTTCCAAAACCACAGACATTTTTTAATTTTGAAACTTCAAGTTTCGGTAACTTTTTGCCAGTTTATTTTTGAAGGGTTTTTGACATATTTCCTATTAACTGGAACAAAACCATGCAACTTCTTCTTTAGACGCATTTTTCTAGGACCAAAATTAAAAAAGTTACAAAGGTTTTTCCAAAACCACAGACATTTTTTAATTTTGAAACTTCAAGTTTCGGTAACTTTTTGCCAGTTTATTTTTGAAGGGTTTTTGACATATTTCCTATTAACTGGAACAAATCCATGCAACTTCTTCTTTAGACGCATTTTTCTAGGACCAAAATTAAAAAAGTTACAAAGGTTTTTCCAAAACCACAGACATTTTTTAATTTTGAAACTTCAAGTTTCGGTAACTTTTTGCCAGTTTATTTTTGAAGGGTTTTTGACATATTTCCTATTAACTGGAACAAAACCATGCAACTTCTTCTTTAGACGCATTTTTCTAGGACCAAAATTAAAAAAGTTACAAAGGTTTTTCCAAAACCACAGACATTTTTTAATTTTGAAACTTCAAGTTTCGGTAACTTTTTGCCAGTTTATTTTTGAAGGGTTTTTGACATATTTCCTATTAACTGGAACAAAACCATGCAACTTCTTCTTTAGACGCATTTTTCTAGGACCAAAATTAAAAAAGTTACAAAGGTTTTTCCAAAACCACAGACATTTTTTAATTTTGAAACTTCAAGTTTCGGTAACTTTTTGCCAGTTTATTTTTGAAGGGTTTTTGACATATTTCCTATTAACTGGAACAAAACCATGCAACTTCTTCTTTAGACGCATTTTTCTAGGACCAAAATTAAAAAAGTTACAAAGGTTTTTCCAAAACCACGGACATTTTTTAATTTTGAAACTTCAAGTTTCGGTAACTTTTTGCCAGTTTATTTTTGAAGGGTTTTTGACATATTTCCTATTAACTGGAACAAAACCATGCAACTTCTTCTTTAGACGCATTTTTCTAGGACCAAAATTAAAAAAGTTACAAAGGTTTTTCCAAAACCACGGACATTTTTTAATTTTGAAACTTCAAGTTTCGGTAACTTTTTGCCAGTTTATTTTTGAAGGGTTTTTGACATATTTCCTATTAACTGGAACAAAACCATGCAACTTCTTCTTTAGACGCATTTTTCTAGGACCAAAATTAAAAAAGTTACAAAGGTTTTTCCAAAACCACAGACATTTTTTAATTTTGAAACTTCAAGTTTCGGTAACTTTTTGCCAGTTTATTTTTGAAGGGTTTTTGACATATTTCCTATTAACTGGAACAAAACCATGCAACTTCTTCTTTAGACGCATTTTTCTAGGACCAAAATTAAAAAAGTTACAAAGGTTTTTCCAAAACCACGGACATTTTTTAATTTTGAAACTTCAAGTTTCGGTAACTTTTTGCCAGTTTATTTTTGAAGGGTTTTTGACATATTTCCTATTAACTGGAACAAAACCATGCAACTTCTTCTTTAGACGCATTTTTCTAGGACCAAAATTAAAAAAGTTACAAAGGTTTTTCCAAAACCACGGACATTTTTTAATTTTGAAACTTCAAGTTTCGGTAACTTTTTGCCAGTTTATTTTTGAAGGGTTTTTGACATATTTCCTATTAACTGGAACAAAACCATGCAACTTCTTCTTTAGACGCATTTTTCTAGGACCAAAATTAAAAAAGTTACAAAGGTTTTTCCAAAACCACGGACATTTTTTAATTTTGAAACTTCAAGTTTCGGTAACTTTTTGCCAGTTTATTTTTGAAGGGTTTTTGACATATTTCCTATTAACTGGAACAAAACCATGCAACTTCTTCTTTAGACGCATTTTTCTAGGACCAAAATTAAAAAAGTTACAAAGGTTTTTCCAAAACCACAGACATTTTTTAATTTTGAAACTTCAAGTTTCGGTAACTTTTTGCCAGTTTATTTTTGAAGGGTTTTTGACATATTTCCTATTAACTGGAACAAAACCATGCAACTTCTTCTTTAGACGCATTTTTCTAGGACCAAAATTAAAAAAGTTACAAAGGTTTTTCCAAAACCACAGACATTTTTTAATTTTGAAACTTCAAGTTTCGGTAACTTTTTGCCAGTTTATTTTTGAAGGGTTTTTGACATATTTCCTATTAACTGGAACAAAACCATGCAACTTCTTCTTTAGACGCATTTTTCTAGGACCAAAATTAAAAAAGTTACAAAGGTTTTTCCAAAACCACAGACATTTTTTAATTTTGAAACTTCAAGTTTCGGTAACTTTTTGCCAGTTTATTTTTGAAGGGTTTTTGACATATTTCCTATTAACTGGAACAAAACCATGCAACTTCTTCTTTAGACGCATTTTTCTAGGACCAAAATTAAAAAAGTTACAAAGGTTTTTCCAAAACCACAGACATTTTTTAATTTTGAAACTTCAAGTTTCGGTAACTTTTTGCCAGTTTATTTTTGAAGGGTTTTTGACATATTTCCTATTAACTGGAACAAATCCATGCAACTTCTTCTTTAGACGCATTTTTCTAGGACCAAAATTAAAAAAGTTACAAAGGTTTTTCCAAAACCACAGACATTTTTTAATTTTGAAACTTCAAGTTTCGGTAACTTTTTGCCAGTTTATTTTTGAAGGGTTTTTGACATATTTCCTATTAACTGGAACAAAACCATGCAACTTCTTCTTTAGACGCATTTTTCTAGGACCAAAATTAAAAAAGTTACAAAGGTTTTTCCAAAACCACAGACATTTTTTAATTTTGAAACTTCAAGTTTCGGTAACTTTTTGCCAGTTTATTTTTGAAGGGTTTTTGACATATTTCCTATTAACTGGAACAAAACCATGCAACTTCTTCTTTAGACGCATTTTTCTAGGACCAAAATTAAAAAAGTTACAAAGGTTTTTCCAAAACCACGGACATTTTTTTATTTGAAACTTCAAGTTTCGATAACTTTTTGCCAGTTTATTTTTGAAGGGTTTTTGACATATTTCCTATTAACTGGAACAAAACCATGCAACTTCTTCTTTAGACGCATTTTTCTAGGACCAAAATTAAAAAAGTTACAAAGGTTTTTCCAAAACCACGGACATTTTTTAATTTTGAAACTTCAAGTTTCGGTAACTTTTTGCCAGTTTATTTTTGAAGGGTTTTTGACATATTTCCTATTAACTGGAACAAAACCATGCAACTTCTTCTTTAGACGCATTTTTCTAGGACCAAAATTAAAAAAGTTACAAAGGTTTTTCCAAAACCACGGACATTTTTTAATTTTGAAACTTCAAGTTTCGGTAACTTTTTGCCAGTTTATTTTTGAAGGGTTTTTGACATATTTCCTATTAACTGGAACAAAACCATGCAACTTCTTCTTTAGACGCATTTTTCTAGGACCAAAATTAAAAAAGTTACAAAGGTTTTTCCAAAATCACAGACATTTTTTAATTTTGAAACTTCAAGTTTCGGTAACTTTTTGCCAGTTTATTTTTGAAGGGTTTTTGACATATTTCCTATTAACTGGAACAAAACCATGCAACTTCTTCTTTAGACGCATTTTTCTAGGACCAAAATTAAAAAAGTTACAAAGGTTTTTCCAAAACCACAGACATTTTTTAATTTTGAAACTTCAAGTTTCGGTAACTTTTTGCCAGTTTATTTTTGAAGGGTTTTTGACATATTTCCTATTAACTGGAACAAAACCATGCAACTTCTTCTTTAGACGCATTTTTCTAGGACCAAAATTAAAAAAGTTACAAAGGTTTTTCCAAAACCACAGACATTTTTTAATTTTGAAACTTCAAGTTTCGGTAACTTTTTGCCAGTTTATTTTTGAAGGGTTTTTGACATATTTCCTATTAACTGGAACAAATCCATGCAACTTCTTCTTTAGACGCATTTTTCTAGGACCAAAATTAAAAAAGTTACAAAGGTTTTTCCAAAACCACAGACATTTTTTAATTTTGAAACTTCAAGTTTCGGTAACTTTTTGCCAGTTTATTTTTGAAGGGTTTTTGACATATTTCCTATTAACTGGAACAAAACCATGCAACTTCTTCTTTAGACGCATTTTTCTAGGACCAAAATTAAAAAAGTTACAAAGGTTTTTCCAAAACCACAGACATTTTTTAATTTTGAAACTTCAAGTTTCGGTAACTTTTTGCCAGTTTATTTTTGAAGGGTTTTTGACATATTTCCTATTAACTGGAACAAAACCATGCAACTTCTTCTTTAGACGCATTTTTCTAGGACCAAAATTAAAAAAGTTACAAAGGTTTTTCCAAAACCACAGACATTTTTTAATTTTGAAACTTCAAGTTTCGGTAACTTTTTGCCAGTTTATTTTTGAAGGGTTTTTGACATATTTCCTATTAACTGGAACAAATCCATGCAACTTCTTCTTTAGACGCATTTTTCTAGGACCAAAATTAAAAAAGTTACAAAGGTTTTTCCAAAACCACAGACATTTTTTAATTTTGAAACTTCAAGTTTCGGTAACTTTTTGCCAGTTTATTTTTGAAGGGTTTTTGACATATTTCCTATTAACTGGAACAAAACCATGCAACTTCTTCTTTAGACGCATTTTTCTAGGACCAAAATTAAAAAAGTTACAAAGGTTTTTCCAAAACCACAGACATTTTTTAATTTTGAAACTTCAAGTTTCGGTAACTTTTTGCCAGTTTATTTTTGAAGGGTTTTTGACATATTTCCTATTAACTGGAACAAATCCATGCAACTTCTTCTTTAGACGCATTTTTCTAGGACCAAAATTAAAAAAGTTACAAAGGTTTTTCCAAAACCACAGACATTTTTTAATTTTGAAACTTCAAGTTTCGGTAACTTTTTGCCAGTTTATTTTTGAAGGGTTTTTGACATATTTCCTATTAACTGGAACAAAACCATGCAACTTCTTCTTTAGACGCATTTTTCTAGGACCAAAATTAAAAAAGTTACAAAGGTTTTTCCAAAACCACAGACATTTTTTAATTTTGAAACTTCAAGTTTCGGTAACTTTTTGCCAGTTTATTTTTGAAGGGTTTTTGACATATTTCCTATTAACTGGAACAAAACCATGCAACTTCTTCTTTAGACGCATTTTTCTAGGACCAAAATTAAAAAAGTTACAAAGGTTTTTCCAAAACCACAGACATTTTTTAATTTTGAAACTTCAAGTTTCGGTAACTTTTTGCCAGTTTATTTTTGAAGGGTTTTTGACATATTTCCTATTAACTGGAACAAAACCATGCAACTTCTTCTTTAGACGCATTTTTCTAGGACCAAAATTAAAAAAGTTACAAAGGTTTTTCCAAAACCACAGACATTTTTTAATTTTGAAACTTCAAGTTTCGGTAACTTTTTGCCAGTTTATTTTTGAAGGGTTTTTGACATATTTCCTATTAACTGGAACAAAACCATGCAACTTCTTCTTTAGACGCATTTTTCTAGGACCAAAATTAAAAAAGTTACAAAGGTTTTTCCAAAACCACAGACATTTTTTAATTTTGAAACTTCAAGTTTCGGTAACTTTTTGCCAGTTTATTTTTGAAGGGTTTTTGACATATTTCCTATTAACTGGAACAAAACCATGCAACTTCTTCTTTAGACGCATTTTTCTAGGACCAAAATTAAAAAAGTTACAAAGGTTTTTCCAAAACCACAGACATTTTTTAATTTTGAAACTTCAAGTTTCGGTAACTTTTTGCCAGTTTATTTTTGAAGGGTTTTTGACATATTTCCTATTAACTGGAACAAATCCATGCAACTTCTTCTTTAGACGCATTTTTCTAGGACCAAAATTAAAAAAGTTACAAAGGTTTTTCCAAAACCACAGACATTTTTTAATTTTGAAACTTCAAGTTTCGGTAACTTTTTGCCAGTTTATTTTTGAAGGGTTTTTGACATATTTCCTATTAACTGGAACAAAACCATGCAACTTCTTCTTTAGACGCATTTTTCTAGGACCAAAATTAAAAAAGTTACAAAGGTTTTTCCAAAACCACAGACATTTTTTAATTTTGAAACTTCAAGTTTCGGTAACTTTTTGCCAGTTTATTTTTGAAGGGTTTTTGACATATTTCCTATTAACTGGAACAAAACCATGCAACTTCTTCTTTAGACGCATTTTTCTAGGACCAAAATTAAAAAAGTTACAAAGGTTTTTCCAAAACCACGGACATTTTTTAATTTTGAAACTTCAAGTTTCGGTAACTTTTTGCCAGTTTATTTTTGAAGGGTTTTTGACATATTTCCTATTAACTGGAACAAAACCATGCAACTTCTTCTTTAGACGCATTTTTCTAGGACCAAAATTAAAAAAGTTACAAAGGTTTTTCCAAAACCACAGACATTTTTTAATTTTGAAACTTCAAGTTTCGGTAACTTTTTGCCAGTTTATTTTTGAAGGGTTTTTGACATATTTCCTATTAACTGGAACAAAACCATGCAACTTCTTCTTTAGACGCATTTTTCTAGGACCAAAATTAAAAAAGTTACAAAGGTTTTTCCAAAACCACAGACATTTTTTAATTTTGAAACTTCAAGTTTCGGTAACTTTTTGCCAGTTTATTTTTGAAGGGTTTTTGACATATTTCCTATTAACTGGAACAAATCCATGCAACTTCTTCTTTAGACGCATTTTTCTAGGACCAAAATTAAAAAAGTTACAAAGGTTTTTCCAAAACCACAGACATTTTTTAATTTTGAAACTTCAAGTTTCGGTAACTTTTTGCCAGTTTATTTTTGAAGGGTTTTTGACATATTTCCTATTAACTGGAACAAAACCATGCAACTTCTTCTTTAGACGCATTTTTCTAGGACCAAAATTAAAAAAGTTACAAAGGTTTTTCCAAAACCACAGACATTTTTTAATTTTGAAACTTCAAGTTTCGGTAACTTTTTGCCAGTTTATTTTTGAAGGGTTTTTGACATATTTCCTATTAACTGGAACAAAACCATGCAACTTCTTCTTTAGACGCATTTTTCTAGGACCAAAATTAAAAAAGTTACAAAGGTTTTTCCAAAACCACAGACATTTTTTAATTTTGAAACTTCAAGTTTCGGTAACTTTTTGCCAGTTTATTTTTGAAGGGTTTTTGACATATTTCCTATTAACTGGAACAAAACCATGCAACTTCTTCTTTAGACGCATTTTTCTAGGACCAAAATTAAAAAAGTTACAAAGGTTTTTCCAAAACCACAGACATTTTTTAATTTTGAAACTTCAAGTTTCGGTAACTTTTTGCCAGTTTATTTTTGAAGGGTTTTTGACATATTTCCTATTAACTGGAACAAAACCATGCAACTTCTTCTTTAGACGCATTTTTCTAGGACCAAAATTAAAAAAGTTACAAAGGTTTTTCCAAAACCACAGACATTTTTTAATTTTGAAACTTCAAGTTTCGGTAACTTTTTGCCAGTTTATTTTTGAAGGGTTTTTGACATATTTCCTATTAACTGGAACAAATCCATGCAACTTCTTCTTTAGACGCATTTTTCTAGGACCAAAATTAAAAAAGTTACAAAGGTTTTTCCAAAACCACAGACATTTTTTAATTTTGAAACTTCAAGTTTCGGTAACTTTTTGCCAGTTTATTTTTGAAGGGTTTTTGACATATTTCCTATTAACTGGAACAAAACCATGCAACTTCTTCTTTAGACGCATTTTTCTAGGACCAAAATTAAAAAAGTTACAAAGGTTTTTCCAAAACCACAGACATTTTTTAATTTTGAAACTTCAAGTTTCGGTAACTTTTTGCCAGTTTATTTTTGAAGGGTTTTTGACATATTTCCTATTAACTGGAACAAAACCATGCAACTTCTTCTTTAGACGCATTTTTCTAGGACCAAAATTAAAAAAGTTACAAAGGTTTTTCCAAAACCACAGACATTTTTTAATTTTGAAACTTCAAGTTTCGGTAACTTTTTGCCAGTTTATTTTTGAAGGGTTTTTGACATATTTCCTATTAACTGGAACAAATCCATGCAACTTCTTCTTTAGACGCATTTTTCTAGGACCAAAATTAAAAAAGTTACAAAGGTTTTTCCAAAACCACAGACATTTTTTAATTTTGAAACTTCAAGTTTCGGTAACTTTTTGCCAGTTTATTTTTGAAGGGTTTTTGACATATTTCCTATTAACTGGAACAAAACCATGCAACTTCTTCTTTAGACGCATTTTTCTAGGACCAAAATTAAAAAAGTTACAAAGGTTTTTCCAAAACCACAGACATTTTTTAATTTTGAAACTTCAAGTTTCGGTAACTTTTTGCCAGTTTATTTTTGAAGGGTTTTTGACATATTTCCTATTAACTGGAACAAAACCATGCAACTTCTTCTTTAGACGCATTTTTCTAGGACCAAAATTAAAAAAGTTACAAAGGTTTTTCCAAAACCACAGACATTTTTTAATTTTGAAACTTCAAGTTTCGGTAACTTTTTGCCAGTTTATTTTTGAAGGGTTTTTGACATATTTCCTATTAACTGGAACAAAACCATGCAACTTCTTCTTTAGACGCATTTTTCTAGGACCAAAATTAAAAAAGTTACAAAGGTTTTTCCAAAACCACGGACATTTTTTAATTTTGAAACTTCAAGTTTCGGTAACTTTTTGCCAGTTTATTTTTGAAGGGTTTTTGACATATTTCCTATTAACTGGAACAAAACCATGCAACTTCTTCTTTAGACGCATTTTTCTAGGACCAAAATTAAAAAAGTTACAAAGGTTTTTCCAAAACCACGGACATTTTTTAATTTTGAAACTTCAAGTTTCGGTAACTTTTTGCCAGTTTATTTTTGAAGGGTTTTTGACATATTTCCTATTAACTGGAACAAAACCATGCAACTTCTTCTTTAGACGCATTTTTCTAGGACCAAAATTAAAAAAGTTACAAAGGTTTTTCCAAAACCACAGACATTTTTTAATTTTGAAACTTCAAGTTTCGGTAACTTTTTGCCAGTTTATTTTTGAAGGGTTTTTGACATATTTCCTATTAACTGGAACAAAACCATGCAACTTCTTCTTTAGACGCATTTTTCTAGGACCAAAATTAAAAAAGTTACAAAGGTTTTTCCAAAACCACAGACATTTTTTAATTTTGAAACTTCAAGTTTCGGTAACTTTTTGCCAGTTTATTTTTGAAGGGTTTTTGACATATTTCCTATTAACTGGAACAAAACCATGCAACTTCTTCTTTAGACGCATTTTTCTAGGACCAAAATTAAAAAAGTTACAAAGGTTTTTCCAAAACCACAGACATTTTTTAATTTTGAAACTTCAAGTTTCGGTAACTTTTTGCCAGTTTATTTTTGAAGGGTTTTTGACATATTTCCTATTAACTGGAACAAATCCATGCAACTTCTTCTTTAGACGCATTTTTCTAGGACCAAAATTAAAAAAGTTACAAAGGTTTTTCCAAAACCACAGACATTTTTTAATTTTGAAACTTCAAGTTTCGGTAACTTTTTGCCAGTTTATTTTTGAAGGGTTTTTGACATATTTCCTATTAACTGGAACAAATCCATGCAACTTCTTCTTTAGACGCATTTTTCTAGGACCAAAATTAAAAAAGTTACAAAGGTTTTTCCAAAACCACAGACATTTTTTAATTTTGAAACTTCAAGTTTCGGTAACTTTTTGCCAGTTTATTTTTGAAGGGTTTTTGACATATTTCCTATTAACTGGAACAAAACCATGCAACTTCTTCTTTAGACGCATTTTTCTAGGACCAAAATTAAAAAAGTTACAAAGGTTTTTCCAAAACCACAGACATTTTTTAATTTTGAAACTTCAAGTTTCGGTAACTTTTTGCCAGTTTATTTTTGAAGGGTTTTTGACATATTTCCTATTAACTGGAACAAAACCATGCAACTTCTTCTTTAGACGCATTTTTCTAGGACCAAAATTAAAAAAGTTACAAAGGTTTTTCCAAAACCACAGACATTTTTTAATTTTGAAACTTCAAGTTTCGGTAACTTTTTGCCAGTTTATTTTTGAAGGGTTTTTGACATATTTCCTATTAACTGGAACAAAACCATGCAACTTCTTCTTTAGACGCATTTTTCTAGGACCAAAATTAAAAAAGTTACAAAGGTTTTTCCAAAACCACAGACATTTTTTAATTTTGAAACTTCAAGTTTCGGTAACTTTTTGCCAGTTTATTTTTGAAGGGTTTTTGACATATTTCCTATTAACTGGAACAAAACCATGCAACTTCTTCTTTAGACGCATTTTTCTAGGACCAAAATTAAAAAAGTTACAAAGGTTTTTCCAAAACCACAGACATTTTTTAATTTTGAAACTTCAAGTTTCGGTAACTTTTTGCCAGTTTATTTTTGAAGGGTTTTTGACATTTTTCCTATTAACTGGAACAAAACCATGCAACTTCTTCTTTAGACGCATTTTTCTAGGACCAAAATTAAAAAAGTTACAAAGGTTTTTCCAAAACCACAGACATTTTTTAATTTTGAAACTTCAAGTTTCGGTAACTTTTTGCCAGTTTATTTTTGAAGGGTTTTTGACATATTTCCTATTAACTGGAACAAAACCATGCAACTTCTTCTTTAGACGCATTTTTCTAGGACCAAAATTAAAAAAGTTACAAAGGTTTTTCCAAAACCACAGACATTTTTTAATTTTGAAACTTCAAGTTTCGGTAACTTTTTGCCAGTTTATTTTTGAAGGGTTTTTGACATATTTCCTATTAACTGGAACAAAACCATGCAACTTCTTCTTTAGACGCATTTTTCTAGGACCAAAATTAAAAAAGTTACAAAGGTTTTTCCAAAACCACAGACATTTTTTAATTTTGAAACTTCAAGTTTCGGTAACTTTTTGCCAGTTTATTTTTGAAGGGTTTTTGACATATTTCCTATTAACTGGAACAAATCCATGCAACTTCTTCTTTAGACGCATTTTTCTAGGACCAAAATTAAAAAAGTTACAAAGGTTTTTCCAAAACCACAGACATTTTTTAATTTTGAAACTTCAAGTTTCGGTAACTTTTTGCCAGTTTATTTTTGAAGGGTTTTTGACATATTTCCTATTAACTGGAACAAATCCATGCAACTTCTTCTTTAGACGCATTTTTCTAGGACCAAAATTAAAAAAGTTACAAAGGTTTTTCCAAAACCACAGACATTTTTTAATTTTGAAACTTCAAGTTTCGGTAACTTTTTGCCAGTTTATTTTTGAAGGGTTTTTGACATATTTCCTATTAACTGGAACAAAACCATGCAACTTCTTCTTTAGACGCATTTTTCTAGGACCAAAATTAAAAAAGTTACAAAGGTTTTTCCAAAACCACAGACATTTTTTAATTTTGAAACTTCAAGTTTCGGTAACTTTTTGCCAGTTTATTTTTGAAGGGTTTTTGACATATTTCCTATTAACTGGAACAAATCCATGCAACTTCTTCTTTAGACGCATTTTTCTAGGACCAAAATTAAAAAAGTTACAAAGGTTTTTCCAAAACCACAGACATTTTTTAATTTTGAAACTTCAAGTTTCGGTAACTTTTTGCCAGTTTATTTTTGAAGGGTTTTTGACATATTTCCTATTAACTGGAACAAAACCATGCAACTTCTTCTTTAGACGCATTTTTCTAGGACCAAAATTAAAAAAGTTACAAAGGTTTTTCCAAAACCACAGACATTTTTTAATTTTGAAACTTCAAGTTTCGGTAACTTTTTGCCAGTTTATTTTTGAAGGGTTTTTGACATATTTCCTATTAACTGGAACAAAACCATGCAACTTCTTCTTTAGACGCATTTTTCTAGGACCAAAATTAAAAAAGTTACAAAGGTTTTTCCAAAACCACAGACATTTTTTAATTTTGAAACTTCAAGTTTCGGTAACTTTTTGCCAGTTTATTTTTGAAGGGTTTTTGACATATTTCCTATTAACTGGAACAAAACCATGCAACTTCTTCTTTAGACGCATTTTTCTAGGACCAAAATTAAAAAAGTTACAAAGGTTTTTCCAAAACCACAGACATTTTTTAATTTTGAAACTTCAAGTTTCGGTAACTTTTTGCCAGTTTATTTTTGAAGGGTTTTTGACATATTTCCTATTAACTGGAACAAATCCATGCAACTTCTTCTTTAGACGCATTTTTCTAGGACCAAAATTAAAAAAGTTACAAAGGTTTTTCCAAAACCACAGACATTTTTTAATTTTGAAACTTCAAGTTTCGGTAACTTTTTGCCAGTTTATTTTTGAAGGGTTTTTGACATATTTCCTATTAACTGGAACAAAACCATGCAACTTCTTCTTTAGACGCATTTTTCTAGGACCAAAATTAAAAAAGTTACAAAGGTTTTTCCAAAACCACAGACATTTTTTAATTTTGAAACTTCAAGTTTCGGTAACTTTTTGCCAGTTTATTTTTGAAGGGTTTTTGACATATTTCCTATTAACTGGAACAAAACCATGCAACTTCTTCTTTAGACGCATTTTTCTAGGACCAAAATTAAAAAAGTTACAAAGGTTTTTCCAAAACCACAGACATTTTTTAATTTTGAAACTTCAAGTTTCGGTAACTTTTTGCCAGTTTATTTTTGAAGGGTTTTTGACATATTTCCTATTAACTGGAACAAAACCATGCAACTTCTTCTTTAGACGCATTTTTCTAGGACCAAAATTAAAAAAGTTACAAAGGTTTTTCCAAAACCACAGACATTTTTTAATTTTGAAACTTCAAGTTTCGGTAACTTTTTGCCAGTTTATTTTTGAAGGGTTTTTGACATATTTCCTATTAACTGGAACAAAACCATGCAACTTCTTCTTTAGACGCATTTTTCTAGGACCAAAATTAAAAAAGTTACAAAGGTTTTTCCAAAACCACAGACATTTTTTAATTTTGAAACTTCAAGTTTCGGTAACTTTTTGCCAGTTTATTTTTGAAGGGTTTTTGACATATTTCCTATTAACTGGAACAAAACCATGCAACTTCTTCTTTAGACGCATTTTTCTAGGACCAAAATTAAAAAAGTTACAAAGGTTTTTCCAAAACCACGGACATTTTTTAATTTTGAAACTTCAAGTTTCGGTAACTTTTTGCCAGTTTATTTTTGAAGGGTTTTTGACATATTTCCTATTAACTGGAACAAAACCATGCAACTTCTTCTTTAGACGCATTTTTCTAGGACCAAAATTAAAAAAGTTACAAAGGTTTTTCCAAAACCACAGACATTTTTTAATTTTGAAACTTCAAGTTTCGGTAACTTTTTGCCAGTTTATTTTTGAAGGGTTTTTGACATATTTCCTATTAACTGGAACAAAACCATGCAACTTCTTCTTTAGACGCATTTTTCTAGGACCAAAATTAAAAAAGTTACAAAGGTTTTTCCAAAACCACAGACATTTTTTAATTTTGAAACTTCAAGTTTCGGTAACTTTTTGCCAGTTTATTTTTGAAGGGTTTTTGACATATTTCCTATTAACTGGAACAAAACCATGCAACTTCTTCTTTAGACGCATTTTTCTAGGACCAAAATTAAAAAAGTTACAAAGGTTTTTCCAAAACCACAGACATTTTTTAATTTTGAAACTTCAAGTTTCGGTAACTTTTTGCCAGTTTATTTTTGAAGGGTTTTTGACATATTTCCTATTAACTGGAACAAAACCATGCAACTTCTTCTTTAGACGCATTTTTCTAGGACCAAAATTAAAAAAGTTACAAAGGTTTTTCCAAAACCACAGACATTTTTTAATTTTGAAACTTCAAGTTTCGGTAACTTTTTGCCAGTTTATTTTTGAAGGGTTTTTGACATATTTCCTATTAACTGGAACAAAACCATGCAACTTCTTCTTTAGACGCATTTTTCTAGGACCAAAATTAAAAAAGTTACAAAGGTTTTTCCAAAACCACGGACATTTTTTAATTTTGAAACTTCAAGTTTCGGTAACTTTTTGCCAGTTTATTTTTGAAGGGTTTTTGACATATTTCCTATTAACTGGAACAAAACCATGCAACTTCTTCTTTAGACGCATTTTTCTAGGACCAAAATTAAAAAAGTTACAAAGGTTTTTCCAAAACCACGGACATTTTTTAATTTTGAAACTTCAAGTTTCGGTAACTTTTTGCCAGTTTATTTTTGAAGGGTTTTTGACATATTTCCTATTAACTGGAACAAAACCATGCAACTTCTTCTTTAGACGCATTTTTCTAGGACCAAAATTAAAAAAGTTACAAAGGTTTTTCCAAAACCACAGACATTTTTTAATTTTGAAACTTCAAGTTTCGGTAACTTTTTGCCAGTTTATTTTTGAAGGGTTTTTGACATATTTCCTATTAACTGGAACAAAACCATGCAACTTCTTCTTTAGACGCATTTTTCTAGGACCAAAATTAAAAAAGTTACAAAGGTTTTTCCAAAACCACAGACATTTTTTAATTTTGAAACTTCAAGTTTCGGTAACTTTTTGCCAGTTTATTTTTGAAGGGTTTTTTGACATATTTCCTATTAACTGGAACAAAACCATGCAACTTCTTCTTTAGACGCATTTTTCTAGGACCAAAATTAAAAAAGTTACAAAGGTTTTTCCAAAACCACGGACATTTTTTAATTTTGAAACTTCAAGTTTCGGTAACTTTTTGCCAGTTTATTTTTGAAGGGTTTTTGACATATTTCCTATTAACTGGAACAAAACCATGCAACTTCTTCTTTAGACGCATTTTTCTAGGACCAAAATTAAAAAAGTTACAAAGGTTTTTCCAAAACCACGGACATTTTTTAATTTTGAAACTTCAAGTTTCGGTAACTTTTTGCCAGTTTATTTTTGAAGGGTTTTTGACATATTTCCTATTAACTGGAACAAAACCATGCAACTTCTTCTTTAGACGCATTTTTCTAGGACCAAAATTAAAAAAGTTACAAAGGTTTTTCCAAAACCACAGACATTTTTTAATTTTGAAACTTCAAGTTTCGGTAACTTTTTGCCAGTTTATTTTTGAAGGGTTTTTGACATATTTCCTATTAACTGGAACAAAACCATGCAACTTCTTCTTTAGACGCATTTTTCTAGGACCAAAATTAAAAAAGTTACAAAGGTTTTTCCAAAACCACAGACATTTTTTAATTTTGAAACTTCAAGTTTCGGTAACTTTTTGCCAGTTTATTTTTGAAGGGTTTTTGACATATTTCCTATTAACTGGAACAAAACCATGCAACTTCTTCTTTAGACGCATTTTTCTAGGACCAAAATTAAAAAAGTTACAAAGGTTTTTCCAAAACCACAGACATTTTTTAATTTTGAAACTTCAAGTTTCGGTAACTTTTTGCCAGTTTATTTTTGAAGGGTTTTTGACATATTTCCTATTAACTGGAACAAAACCATGCAACTTCTTCTTTAGACGCATTTTTCTAGGACCAAAATTAAAAAAGTTACAAAGGTTTTTCCAAAACCACGGACATTTTTTAATTTTGAAACTTCAAGTTTCGGTAACTTTTTGCCAGTTTATTTTTGAAGGGTTTTTGACATATTTCCTATTAACTGGAACAAAACCATGCAACTTCTTCTTTAGACGCATTTTTCTAGGACCAAAATTAAAAAAGTTACAAAGGTTTTTCCAAAACCACAGACATTTTTTAATTTTGAAACTTCAAGTTTCGGTAACTTTTTGCCAGTTTATTTTTGAAGGGTTTTTGACATATTTCCTATTAACTGGAACAAAACCATGCAACTTCTTCTTTAGACGCATTTTTCTAGGACCAAAATTAAAAAAGTTACAAAGGTTTTTCCAAAACCACGGACATTTTTTAATTTTGAAACTTCAAGTTTCGGTAACTTTTTGCCAGTTTATTTTTGAAGGGTTTTTGACATATTTCCTATTAACTGGAACAAAACCATGCAACTTCTTCTTTAGACGCATTTTTCTAGGACCAAAATTAAAAAAGTTACAAAGGTTTTTCCAAAACCACGGACATTTTTTAATTTTGAAACTTCAAGTTTCGGTAACTTTTTGCCAGTTTATTTTTGAAGGGTTTTTGACATATTTCCTATTAACTGGAACAAAACCATGCAACTTCTTCTTTAGACGCATTTTTCTAGGACCAAAATTAAAAAAGTTACAAAGGTTTTTCCAAAACCACAGACATTTTTTAATTTTGAAACTTCAAGTTTCGGTAACTTTTTGCCAGTTTATTTTTGAAGGGTTTTTGACATATTTCCTATTAACTGGAACAAAACCATGCAACTTCTTCTTTAGACGCATTTTTCTAGGACCAAAATTAAAAAAGTTACAAAGGTTTTTCCAAAACCACAGACATTTTTTAATTTTGAAACTTCAAGTTTCGGTAACTTTTTGCCAGTTTATTTTTGAAGGGTTTTTGACATATTTCCTATTAACTGGAACAAAACCATGCAACTTCTTCTTTAGACGCATTTTTCTAGGACCAAAATTAAAAAAGTTACAAAGGTTTTTCCAAAACCACAGACATTTTTTAATTTTGAAACTTCAAGTTTCGGTAACTTTTTGCCAGTTTATTTTTGAAGGGTTTTTGACATATTTCCTATTAACTGGAACAAATCCATGCAACTTCTTCTTTAGACGCATTTTTCTAGGACCAAAATTAAAAAAGTTACAAAGGTTTTTCCAAAACCACAGACATTTTTTAATTTTGAAACTTCAAGTTTCGGTAACTTTTTGCCAGTTTATTTTTGAAGGGTTTTTGACATATTTCCTATTAACTGGAACAAAACCATGCAACTTCTTCTTTAGACGCATTTTTCTAGGACCAAAATTAAAAAAGTTACAAAGGTTTTTCCAAAACCACAGACATTTTTTAATTTTGAAACTTCAAGTTTCGGTAACTTTTTGCCAGTTTATTTTTGAAGGGTTTTTGACATATTTCCTATTAACTGGAACAAAACCATGCAACTTCTTCTTTAGACGCATTTTTCTAGGACCAAAATTAAAAAAGTTACAAAGGTTTTTCCAAAACCACAGACATTTTTTAATTTTGAAACTTCAAGTTTCGGTAACTTTTTGCCAGTTTATTTTTGAAGGGTTTTTGACATATTTCCTATTAACTGGAACAAAACCATGCAACTTCTTCTTTAGACGCATTTTTCTAGGACCAAAATTAAAAAAGTTACAAAGGTTTTTCCAAAACCACAGACATTTTTTAATTTTGAAACTTCAAGTTTCGGTAACTTTTTGCCAGTTTATTTTTGAAGGGTTTTTGACATATTTCCTATTAACTGGAACAAAACCATGCAACTTCTTCTTTAGACGCATTTTTCTAGGACCAAAATTAAAAAAGTTACAAAGGTTTTTCCAAAACCACAGACATTTTTTAATTTTGAAACTTCAAGTTTCGGTAACTTTTTGCCAGTTTATTTTTGAAGGGTTTTTGACATATTTCCTATTAACTGGAACAAAACCATGCAACTTCTTCTTTAGACGCATTTTTCTAGGACCAAAATTAAAAAAGTTACAAAGGTTTTTCCAAAACCACAGACATTTTTTAATTTTGAAACTTCAAGTTTCGGTAACTTTTTGCCAGTTTATTTTTGAAGGGTTTTTGACATATTTCCTATTAACTGGAACAAATCCATGCAACTTCTTCTTTAGACGCATTTTTCTAGGACCAAAATTAAAAAAGTTACAAAGGTTTTTCCAAAACCACAGACATTTTTTAATTTTGAAACTTCAAGTTTCGGTAACTTTTTGCCAGTTTATTTTTGAAGGGTTTTTGACATATTTCCTATTAACTGGAACAAAACCATGCAACTTCTTCTTTAGACGCATTTTTCTAGGACCAAAATTAAAAAAGTTACAAAGGTTTTTCCAAAACCACAGACATTTTTTAATTTTGAAACTTCAAGTTTCGGTAACTTTTTGCCAGTTTATTTTTGAAGGGTTTTTGACATATTTCCTATTAACTGGAACAAAACCATGCAACTTCTTCTTTAGACGCATTTTTCTAGGACCAAAATTAAAAAAGTTACAAAGGTTTTTCCAAAACCACAGACATTTTTTAATTTTGAAACTTCAAGTTTCGGTAACTTTTTGCCAGTTTATTTTTGAAGGGTTTTTGACATATTTCCTATTAACTGGAACAAAACCATGCAACTTCTTCTTTAGACGCATTTTTCTAGGACCAAAATTAAAAAAGTTACAAAGGTTTTTCCAAAACCACAGACATTTTTTAATTTTGAAACTTCAAGTTTCGGTAACTTTTTGCCAGTTTATTTTTGAAGGGTTTTTGACATATTTCCTATTAACTGGAACAAAACCATGCAACTTCTTCTTTAGACGCATTTTTCTAGGACCAAAATTAAAAAAGTTACAAAGGTTTTTCCAAAACCACAGACATTTTTTAATTTTGAAACTTCAAGTTTCGGTAACTTTTTGCCAGTTTATTTTTGAAGGGTTTTTGACATATTTCCTATTAACTGGAACAAAACCATGCAACTTCTTCTTTAGACGCATTTTTCTAGGACCAAAATTAAAAAAGTTACAAAGGTTTTTCCAAAACCACAGACATTTTTTAATTTTGAAACTTCAAGTTTCGGTAACTTTTTGCCAGTTTATTTTTGAAGGGTTTTTGACATATTTCCTATTAACTGGAACAAATCCATGCAACTTCTTCTTTAGACGCATTTTTCTAGGACCAAAATTAAAAAAGTTACAAAGGTTTTTCCAAAACCACAGACATTTTTTAATTTTGAAACTTCAAGTTTCGGTAACTTTTTGCCAGTTTATTTTTGAAGGGTTTTTGACATATTTCCTATTAACTGGAACAAAACCATGCAACTTCTTCTTTAGACGCATTTTTCTAGGACCAAAATTAAAAAAGTTACAAAGGTTTTTCCAAAACCACAGACATTTTTTAATTTTGAAACTTCAAGTTTCGGTAACTTTTTGCCAGTTTATTTTTGAAGGGTTTTTGACATATTTCCTATTAACTGGAACAAAACCATGCAACTTCTTCTTTAGACGCATTTTTCTAGGACCAAAATTAAAAAAGTTACAAAGGTTTTTCCAAAACCACAGACATTTTTTAATTTTGAAACTTCAAGTTTCGGTAACTTTTTGCCAGTTTATTTTTGAAGGGTTTTTGACATATTTCCTATTAACTGGAACAAAACCATGCAACTTCTTCTTTAGACGCATTTTTCTAGGACCAAAATTAAAAAAGTTACAAAGGTTTTTCCAAAACCACAGACATTTTTTAATTTTGAAACTTCAAGTTTCGGTAACTTTTTGCCAGTTTATTTTTGAAGGGTTTTTGACATATTTCCTATTAACTGGAACAAAACCATGCAACTTCTTCTTTAGACGCATTTTTCTAGGACCAAAATTAAAAAAGTTACAAAGGTTTTTCCAAAACCACGGACATTTTTTAATTTTGAAACTTCAAGTTTCGGTAACTTTTTGCCAGTTTATTTTTGAAGGGTTTTTGACATATTTCCTATTAACTGGAACAAAACCATGCAACTTCTTCTTTAGACGCATTTTTCTAGGACCAAAATTAAAAAAGTTACAAAGGTTTTTCCAAAACCACAGACATTTTTTAATTTTGAAACTTCAAGTTTCGGTAACTTTTTGCCAGTTTATTTTTGAAGGGTTTTTGACATATTTCCTATTAACTGGAACAAAACCATGCAACTTCTTCTTTAGACGCATTTTTCTAGGACCAAAATTAAAAAAGTTACAAAGGTTTTTCCAAAACCACAGACATTTTTTAATTTTGAAACTTCAAGTTTCGGTAACTTTTTGCCAGTTTATTTTTGAAGGGTTTTTGACATATTTCCTATTAACTGGAACAAAACCATGCAACTTCTTCTTTAGACGCATTTTTCTAGGACCAAAATTAAAAAAGTTACAAAGGTTTTTCCAAAACCACAGACATTTTTTAATTTTGAAACTTCAAGTTTCGGTAACTTTTTGCCAGTTTATTTTTGAAGGGTTTTTGACATATTTCCTATTAACTGGAACAAAACCATGCAACTTCTTCTTTAGACGCATTTTTCTAGGACCAAAATTAAAAAAGTTACAAAGGTTTTTCCAAAACCACAGACATTTTTTAATTTTGAAACTTCAAGTTTCGGTAACTTTTTGCCAGTTTATTTTTGAAGGGTTTTTGACATATTTCCTATTAACTGGAACAAAACCATGCAACTTCTTCTTTAGACGCATTTTTCTAGGACCAAAATTAAAAAAGTTACAAAGGTTTTTCCAAAACCACAGACATTTTTTAATTTTGAAACTTCAAGTTTCGGTAACTTTTTGCCAGTTTATTTTTGAAGGGTTTTTGACATATTTCCTATTAACTGGAACAAAACCATGCAACTTCTTCTTTAGACGCATTTTTCTAGGACCAAAATTAAAAAAGTTACAAAGGTTTTTCCAAAACCACAGACATTTTTTAATTTTGAAACTTCAAGTTTCGGTAACTTTTTGCCAGTTTATTTTTGAAGGGTTTTTGACATATTTCCTATTAACTGGAACAAAACCATGCAACTTCTTCTTTAGACGCATTTTTCTAGGACCAAAATTAAAAAAGTTACAAAGGTTTTTCCAAAACCACAGACATTTTTTAATTTTGAAACTTCAAGTTTCGGTAACTTTTTGCCAGTTTATTTTTGAAGGGTTTTTGACATATTTCCTATTAACTGGAACAAAACCATGCAACTTCTTCTTTAGACGCATTTTTCTAGGACCAAAATTAAAAAAGTTACAAAGGTTTTTCCAAAACCACAGACATTTTTTAATTTTGAAACTTCAAGTTTCGGTAACTTTTTGCCAGTTTATTTTTGAAGGGTTTTTGACATATTTCCTATTAACTGGAACAAAACCATGCAACTTCTTCTTTAGACGCATTTTTCTAGGACCAAAATTAAAAAAGTTACAAAGGTTTTTCCAAAACCACAGACATTTTTTAATTTTGAAACTTCAAGTTTCGGTAACTTTTTGCCAGTTTATTTTTGAAGGGTTTTTGACATATTTCCTATTAACTGGAACAAAACCATGCAACTTCTTCTTTAGACGCATTTTTCTAGGACCAAAATTAAAAAAGTTACAAAGGTTTTTCCAAAACCACAGACATTTTTTAATTTTGAAACTTCAAGTTTCGGTAACTTTTTGCCAGTTTATTTTTGAAGGGTTTTTGACATATTTCCTATTAACTGGAACAAAACCATGCAACTTCTTCTTTAGACGCATTTTTCTAGGACCAAAATTAAAAAAGTTACAAAGGTTTTTCCAAAACCACAGACATTTTTTAATTTTGAAACTTCAAGTTTCGGTAACTTTTTGCCAGTTTATTTTTGAAGGGTTTTTGACATATTTCCTATTAACTGGAACAAAACCATGCAACTTCTTCTTTAGACGCATTTTTCTAGGACCAAAATTAAAAAAGTTACAAAGGTTTTTCCAAAACCACAGACATTTTTTAATTTTGAAACTTCAAGTTTCGGTAACTTTTTGCCAGTTTATTTTTGAAGGGTTTTTGACATATTTCCTATTAACTGGAACAAAACCATGCAACTTCTTCTTTAGACGCATTTTTCTAGGACCAAAATTAAAAAAGTTACAAAGGTTTTTCCAAAACCACAGACATTTTTTAATTTTGAAACTTCAAGTTTCGGTAACTTTTTGCCAGTTTATTTTTGAAGGGTTTTTGACATATTTCCTATTAACTGGAACAAAACCATGCAACTTCTTCTTTAGACGCATTTTTCTAGGACCAAAATTAAAAAAGTTACAAAGGTTTTTCCAAAACCACAGACATTTTTTAATTTTGAAACTTCAAGTTTCGGTAACTTTTTGCCAGTTTATTTTTGAAGGGTTTTTGACATATTTCCTATTAACTGGAACAAAACCATGCAACTTCTTCTTTAGACGCATTTTTCTAGGACCAAAATTAAAAAAGTTACAAAGGTTTTTCCAAAACCACAGACATTTTTTAATTTTGAAACTTCAAGTTTCGGTAACTTTTTGCCAGTTTATTTTTGAAGGGTTTTTGACATATTTCCTATTAACTGGAACAAAACCATGCAACTTCTTCTTTAGACGCATTTTTCTAGGACCAAAATTAAAAAAGTTACAAAGGTTTTTCCAAAACCACAGACATTTTTTAATTTTGAAACTTCAAGTTTCGGTAACTTTTTGCCAGTTTATTTTTGAAGGGTTTTTGACATATTTCCTATTAACTGGAACAAAACCATGCAACTTCTTCTTTAGACGCATTTTTCTAGGACCAAAATTAAAAAAGTTACAAAGGTTTTTCCAAAACCACAGACATTTTTTAATTTTGAAACTTCAAGTTTCGGTAACTTTTTGCCAGTTTATTTTTGAAGGGTTTTTGACATATTTCCTATTAACTGGAACAAAACCATGCAACTTCTTCTTTAGACGCATTTTTCTAGGACCAAAATTAAAAAAGTTACAAAGGTTTTTCCAAAACCACAGACATTTTTTAATTTTGAAACTTCAAGTTTCGGTAACTTTTTGCCAGTTTATTTTTGAAGGGTTTTTGACATATTTCCTATTAACTGGAACAAAACCATGCAACTTCTTCTTTAGACGCATTTTTCTAGGACCAAAATTAAAAAAGTTACAAAGGTTTTTCCAAAACCACAGACATTTTTTAATTTTGAAACTTCAAGTTTCGGTAACTTTTTGCCAGTTTATTTTTGAAGGGTTTTTGACATATTTCCTATTAACTGGAACAAAACCATGCAACTTCTTCTTTAGACGCATTTTTCTAGGACCAAAATTAAAAAAGTTACAAAGGTTTTTCCAAAACCACAGACATTTTTTAATTTTGAAACTTCAAGTTTCGGTAACTTTTTGCCAGTTTATTTTTGAAGGGTTTTTGACATATTTCCTATTAACTGGAACAAAACCATGCAACTTCTTCTTTAGACGCATTTTTCTAGGACCAAAATTAAAAAAGTTACAAAGGTTTTTCCAAAACCACAGACATTTTTTAATTTTGAAACTTCAAGTTTCGGTAACTTTTTGCCAGTTTATTTTTGAAGGGTTTTTGACATATTTCCTATTAACTGGAACAAAACCATGCAACTTCTTCTTTAGACGCATTTTTCTAGGACCAAAATTAAAAAAGTTACAAAGGTTTTTCCAAAACCACAGACATTTTTTAATTTTGAAACTTCAAGTTTCGGTAACTTTTTGCCAGTTTATTTTTGAAGGGTTTTTGACATATTTCCTATTAACTGGAACAAAACCATGCAACTTCTTCTTTAGACGCATTTTTCTAGGACCAAAATTAAAAAAGTTACAAAGGTTTTTCCAAAACCACAGACATTTTTTAATTTTGAAACTTCAAGTTTCGGTAACTTTTTGCCAGTTTATTTTTGAAGGGTTTTTGACATATTTCCTATTAACTGGAACAAAACCATGCAACTTCTTCTTTAGACGCATTTTTCTAGGACCAAAATTAAAAAAGTTACAAAGGTTTTTCCAAAACCACAGACATTTTTTAATTTTGAAACTTCAAGTTTCGGTAACTTTTTGCCAGTTTATTTTTGAAGGGTTTTTGACATATTTCCTATTAACTGGAACAAAACCATGCAACTTCTTCTTTAGACGCATTTTTCTAGGACCAAAATTAAAAAAGTTACAAAGGTTTTTCCAAAACCACAGACATTTTTTAATTTTGAAACTTCAAGTTTCGGTAACTTTTTGCCAGTTTATTTTTGAAGGGTTTTTGACATATTTCCTATTAACTGGAACAAAACCATGCAACTTCTTCTTTAGACGCATTTTTCTAGGACCAAAATTAAAAAAGTTACAAAGGTTTTTCCAAAACCACAGACATTTTTTAATTTTGAAACTTCAAGTTTCGGTAACTTTTTGCCAGTTTATTTTTGAAGGGTTTTTGACATATTTCCTATTAACTGGAACAAAACCATGCAACTTCTTCTTTAGACGCATTTTTCTAGGACCAAAATTAAAAAAGTTACAAAGGTTTTTCCAAAACCACAGACATTTTTTAATTTTGAAACTTCAAGTTTCGGTAACTTTTTGCCAGTTTATTTTTGAAGGGTTTTTGACATATTTCCTATTAACTGGAACAAAACCATGCAACTTCTTCTTTAGACGCATTTTTCTAGGACCAAAATTAAAAAAGTTACAAAGGTTTTTCCAAAACCACAGACATTTTTTAATTTTGAAACTTCAAGTTTCGGTAACTTTTTGCCAGTTTATTTTTGAAGGGTTTTTGACATATTTCCTATTAACTGGAACAAAACCATGCAACTTCTTCTTTAGACGCATTTTTCTAGGACCAAAATTAAAAAAGTTACAAAGGTTTTTCCAAAACCACAGACATTTTTTAATTTTGAAACTTCAAGTTTCGGTAACTTTTTGCCAGTTTATTTTTGAAGGGTTTTTGACATATTTCCTATTAACTGGAACAAAACCATGCAACTTCTTCTTTAGACGCATTTTTCTAGGACCAAAATTAAAAAAGTTACAAAGGTTTTTCCAAAACCACAGACATTTTTTAATTTTGAAACTTCAAGTTTCGGTAACTTTTTGCCAGTTTATTTTTGAAGGGTTTTTGACATATTTCCTATTAACTGGAACAAAACCATGCAACTTCTTCTTTAGACGCATTTTTCTAGGACCAAAATTAAAAAAGTTACAAAGGTTTTTCCAAAACCACAGACATTTTTTAATTTTGAAACTTCAAGTTTCGGTAACTTTTTGCCAGTTTATTTTTGAAGGGTTTTTGACATATTTCCTATTAACTGGAACAAAACCATGCAACTTCTTCTTTAGACGCATTTTTCTAGGACCAAAATTAAAAAAGTTACAAAGGTTTTTCCAAAACCACAGACATTTTTTAATTTTGAAACTTCAAGTTTCGGTAACTTTTTGCCAGTTTATTTTTGAAGGGTTTTTGACATATTTCCTATTAACTGGAACAAAACCATGCAACTTCTTCTTTAGACGCATTTTTCTAGGACCAAAATTAAAAAAGTTACAAAGGTTTTTCCAAAACCACAGACATTTTTTAATTTTGAAACTTCAAGTTTCGGTAACTTTTTGCCAGTTTATTTTTGAAGGGTTTTTGACATATTTCCTATTAACTGGAACAAAACCATGCAACTTCTTCTTTAGACGCATTTTTCTAGGACCAAAATTAAAAAAGTTACAAAGGTTTTTCCAAAACCACAGACATTTTTTAATTTTGAAACTTCAAGTTTCGGTAACTTTTTGCCAGTTTATTTTTGAAGGGTTTTTGACATATTTCCTATTAACTGGAACAAAACCATGCAACTTCTTCTTTAGACGCATTTTTCTAGGACCAAAATTAAAAAAGTTACAAAGGTTTTTCCAAAACCACAGACATTTTTTAATTTTGAAACTTCAAGTTTCGGTAACTTTTTGCCAGTTTATTTTTGAAGGGTTTTTGACATATTTCCTATTAACTGGAACAAATCCATGCAACTTCTTCTTTAGACGCATTTTTCTAGGACCAAAATTAAAAAAGTTACAAAGGTTTTTCCAAAACCACAGACATTTTTTAATTTTGAAACTTCAAGTTTCGGTAACTTTTTGCCAGTTTATTTTTGAAGGGTTTTTGACATATTTCCTATTAACTGGAACAAAACCATGCAACTTCTTCTTTAGACGCATTTTTCTAGGACCAAAATTAAAAAAGTTACAAAGGTTTTTCCAAAACCACAGACATTTTTTAATTTTGAAACTTCAAGTTTCGGTAACTTTTTGCCAGTTTATTTTTGAAGGGTTTTTGACATATTTCCTATTAACTGGAACAAAACCATGCAACTTCTTCTTTAGACGCATTTTTCTAGGACCAAAATTAAAAAAGTTACAAAGGTTTTTCCAAAACCACAGACATTTTTTAATTTTGAAACTTCAAGTTTCGGTAACTTTTTGCCAGTTTATTTTTGAAGGGTTTTTGACATATTTCCTATTAACTGGAACAAAACCATGCAACTTCTTCTTTAGACGCATTTTTCTAGGACCAAAATTAAAAAAGTTACAAAGGTTTTTCCAAAACCACAGACATTTTTTAATTTTGAAACTTCAAGTTTCGGTAACTTTTTGCCAGTTTATTTTTGAAGGGTTTTTGACATATTTCCTATTAACTGGAACAAAACCATGCAACTTCTTCTTTAGACGCATTTTTCTAGGACCAAAATTAAAAAAGTTACAAAGGTTTTTCCAAAACCACAGACATTTTTTAATTTTGAAACTTCAAGTTTCGGTAACTTTTTGCCAGTTTATTTTTGAAGGGTTTTTGACATATTTCCTATTAACTGGAACAAAACCATGCAACTTCTTCTTTAGACGCATTTTTCTAGGACCAAAATTAAAAAAGTTACAAAGGTTTTTCCAAAACCACAGACATTTTTTAATTTTGAAACTTCAAGTTTCGGTAACTTTTTGCCAGTTTATTTTTGAAGGGTTTTTGACATATTTCCTATTAACTGGAACAAAACCATGCAACTTCTTCTTTAGACGCATTTTTCTAGGACCAAAATTAAAAAAGTTACAAAGGTTTTTCCAAAACCACAGACATTTTTTAATTTTGAAACTTCAAGTTTCGGTAACTTTTTGCCAGTTTATTTTTGAAGGGTTTTTGACATATTTCCTATTAACTGGAACAAAACCATGCAACTTCTTCTTTAGACGCATTTTTCTAGGACCAAAATTAAAAAAGTTACAAAGGTTTTTCCAAAACCACAGACATTTTTTAATTTTGAAACTTCAAGTTTCGGTAACTTTTTGCCAGTTTATTTTTGAAGGGTTTTTGACATATTTCCTATTAACTGGAACAAAACCATGCAACTTCTTCTTTAGACGCATTTTTCTAGGACCAAAATTAAAAAAGTTACAAAGGTTTTTCCAAAACCACAGACATTTTTTAATTTTGAAACTTCAAGTTTCGGTAACTTTTTGCCAGTTTATTTTTGAAGGGTTTTTGACATATTTCCTATTAACTGGAACAAAACCATGCAACTTCTTCTTTAGACGCATTTTTCTAGGACCAAAATTAAAAAAGTTACAAAGGTTTTTCCAAAACCACAGACATTTTTTAATTTTGAAACTTCAAGTTTCGGTAACTTTTTGCCAGTTTATTTTTGAAGGGTTTTTGACATATTTCCTATTAACTGGAACAAAACCATGCAACTTCTTCTTTAGACGCATTTTTCTAGGACCAAAATTAAAAAAGTTACAAAGGTTTTTCCAAAACCACAGACATTTTTTAATTTTGAAACTTCAAGTTTCGGTAACTTTTTGCCAGTTTATTTTTGAAGGGTTTTTGACATATTTCCTATTAACTGGAACAAAACCATGCAACTTCTTCTTTAGACGCATTTTTCTAGGACCAAAATTAAAAAAGTTACAAAGGTTTTTCCAAAACCACAGACATTTTTTAATTTTGAAACTTCAAGTTTCGGTAACTTTTTGCCAGTTTATTTTTGAAGGGTTTTTGACATATTTCCTATTAACTGGAACAAAACCATGCAACTTCTTCTTTAGACGCATTTTTCTAGGACCAAAATTAAAAAAGTTACAAAGGTTTTTCCAAAACCACAGACATTTTTTAATTTTGAAACTTCAAGTTTCGGTAACTTTTTGCCAGTTTATTTTTGAAGGGTTTTTGACATATTTCCTATTAACTGGAACAAAACCATGCAACTTCTTCTTTAGACGCATTTTTCTAGGACCAAAATTAAAAAAGTTACAAAGGTTTTTCCAAAACCACAGACATTTTTTAATTTTGAAACTTCAAGTTTCGGTAACTTTTTGCCAGTTTATTTTTGAAGGGTTTTTGACATATTTCCTATTAACTGGAACAAAACCATGCAACTTCTTCTTTAGACGCATTTTTCTAGGACCAAAATTAAAAAAGTTACAAAGGTTTTTCCAAAACCACAGACATTTTTTAATTTTGAAACTTCAAGTTTCGGTAACTTTTTGCCAGTTTATTTTTGAAGGGTTTTTGACATATTTCCTATTAACTGGAACAAAACCATGCAACTTCTTCTTTAGACGCATTTTTCTAGGACCAAAATTAAAAAAGTTACAAAGGTTTTTCCAAAACCACAGACATTTTTTAATTTTGAAACTTCAAGTTTCGGTAACTTTTTGCCAGTTTATTTTTGAAGGGTTTTTGACATATTTCCTATTAACTGGAACAAATCCATGCAACTTCTTCTTTAGACGCATTTTTCTAGGACCAAAATTAAAAAAGTTACAAAGGTTTTTCCAAAATCACTAAAAAGAAAAAATACTTTATGACACAAATTAACAAATGTATCCTTTTTTTGGTAATTATTATTTAAACAATAAAGTTATGGGTTTTAAATAATTCGTATTATCACGCTATTCAATGACAGAAATTTCATGATAAAAAGATTCATCAGAAAAATCATATATTTTTAATTTATTTATATTTGTTATTACAAAAGTTACTCAAAAATATGAAGTTATTATTATTCTTTAGTATTTTAATAAATTTTCTTATTAAATTTATTTTCTAAGAAATGAACATTATTTGGAAATAACAAAATATAAAAAAGTTTATCTGCATTAAATTATTAATAACAAGTAAGAAGCATTTTTTGATTATTTTCTATTGTTGAAAAATTTTTACAGGAAATTTCTTAATTATGAACGTCCGTTTATTAACCCTTTGCCGTACATAAGCTTTCCCCACCTCAGAAAAAATATGTTTGACAGTGGAATCACGTGGATAATATCAGGGCGGAAATTAGTTTGATTTTGAGGTTATGTTTACATTGGTTATGTAGATTTGATAAAAGTCTTTAATAATCAAATATAGCTATGTTTAAAAAGTAATAAATTGCAAATACACTTCCACTTTATACAAAAAAACAGATTTTTAAGTATTAAATATTATATTGAAATATAATTTATTTTAAAATATAAATGGATTAATTTTTTAATTAGGTACGTTCCTGCAAATTCAGAACACTTACATTCTCACACATAACTAATTTATCAACACAAGCATACCGCCTTTTCTCATTGGTTGTTCCCCCAGAAAAGACTCTAAACGACATTTCGTAACACAAGAACGGCAAAGGGTTAATATGTGAATTTCACTAAAATTATCACTTGTTTTGTGAAAATTTTTTTTTTATAGTCTTTATTAACAAATAAAAAAATTCGGATATTGTTTATAAAACTCGTTCTCGGGGAATCAATGTACAATTTAATAGGCTTTAATTTTAAGAATTGTTTATTGAATTTTGTTAAAAATTAATTACCTTTTAACCTAATTAACAATAATCACTTTTTTTTAATTATTCGTTAAAAAAATTAAAAATTTGAAAAAAATTAAATTAAATTAATTAATTAATTACCATTAATTAATTAAATTAAAAATTATTTATACACTAAAAAAATTCTAAAAACTATTGGAAGAACATAAAATTATTTTTAATTTTTTGAGAAAAATAATTTATATTTTTAACAATTTAAAATTCTTTTTAAAAAGTAGAAAAATTAGTTATACTTCAGACATAAAAATTAGTAAAGAATTTGTTCTTGAAGTAGAAAAGTTGATATTATAGTCAGACAATGAGAATTTGTTACGAAAATTGGACCCAAAGTAGAAAAACTAGTTATAGTCAGACAGAAATTATTAATTTCAATGAGATATGTTTTAACACTATGAATTAATTTACATTTATTATTTTCTTCTGACAAATATTTTTTATTAATTTAATTGAATAGTATTTTTGGTTCAATTAAAAGGTATTTTTGAGTCAATTAAATAGTATTTGCTTGAAACGTTTAAATCATTGCTCTCTAAATTTGAATTTAGTAAAAATGTTTACTATTTTGAATTATTAGTGAATGACTTTCTGCTTTTGAATTATTATACTAATAAATTAGTAGAAATGACTATTTGTGAGTAAATTTTACTAATTCGAAAGCGGAAAGTCAGTCTTTAATTTAATTTAGTAAACATTTTAAACTAATTCAAATTTAGAGAGTAGTTCAAAATTTAAATACAGTTTGGCTTGAAAAAAAACTATTTGTTTCAAGTAAATATTTAATTGATAATTAACAGCTAATAAGTTATTTAAATAAAATAAATTTTCTTTCAATGTTTGAGTAAAAAGGGTTTATTTAAAAGTAAAAAAAACATGTTACAGTCAAACAAAGACGAGAAAAGACATTTTTTTATTTTTTGTTACTAATTATGAATAAGGTACAAAAATTTATTTGCCACAAGAGAAAATCAAGTATCGAAGTAGAAAAACCTGTTTCAGTCAGACATCATATACCTAACACCTTTGAATTATATATTAATGTTGGAATAAAAAAAATAGGAATTTTCACAAATGTAGAAGTATTTCCTTTTAATGTTGGTCTCCTTTCAAGACCATTTACCAATTTGAATTAGTAAGATTTTTTACTAATTTTAAGTAGTTTTTTTTACTAATTGGGTCAGAATTCGTGAAATATTTACAGAAGACAAAATAGTTATTTTTTTAAATCAAAATGATGAAAAAACATTTCTATTTGGTCTTAGGAATGTGTCCACCAAAGAATAGAAAAAAAATATTTTTTATAAATGTTATTGCAAAATTAATTTTTTTCCAAATTTTTAAACAAACTGTTATTTCTCCTAAATGAATGAACCGATTTAAGTGAACCAAGCGGGAATATGAAGGGAATGAAAAATACTTTCGTTCAGAATTGGAAAATTTTTTAAAACTTAATATTTTAATAATTATTTAATAAATTTTTTATAAACAATTAATTTTTTTTAATGTTCTGCGCGGTTTGAAAATTAAAAAAAAACTATCTACATAAACTTAAAACAATAAGAAATCAAAATCTGTTGAGAAAATTTATGAGCGACAATTATTTTAAAAGTTTTAATTTAAATTATATTGGTGCAGTGTAATGCATCAACACTGAACTTAGTTTTTGATAATTTTTATGATTATATAACTGAATAAAAATATTAATTCGACAGTTTTTTGTTTATTTCGTAGTTAAAAATAATGTTTTAATTCTGAAAATCATCAAAATTCGCATTTTTGTTTGATATAATTTCTATTATAACTTTTAAAATAAATGTCACTCATAAATTTTCTCAACGAATTTTGATTTCTTATTGTTTTAAGTGTATGTAGATAAATTTTTTAATTTTTAAACCGCGCAGAACATTAAAAAAAATTAACTGTTTATAAAAAAATTATTAAATAATAATTATTAAAATATAAACTTTTAAAAAATTTTCTAATTCTGAACGAAAGTATTTTTCAT
>JAVJHS010000381.1:0-45690 GCA_032873175.1 Leptopilina drosophilae | reverse complement strand
ATATATGCAAAGCAATCATTACCCACAACCATATCCTAATCAACCTAATTTTCAATTTCCTAACGCTTATATGCCTTACACAGCATATCCTTTCTATCCATATCCTCCTCCGCAAGAAGGATACTTTAATAAAAATCAAGATGGAAGTAGAACACCACCCCGTTCTCAATCTCCGCAAGAAATTCAAGAGAATCTCCATTAACAATTATAAATTCTCCAAGTTTTTAAGCATCTTCAGCAACCTTGTTCATAGATACAGGAGCAGATGTAAACATAATCAAGGAAAACATAATATTACCAGATTTAAACGTAACTCGAGAGGAAGCCATACACATAACCGGAATCGTTCCTATAAAAATTTTAACACTAGGAACCGTTCAAATTTAAATAAATACGAAACAAAAAACTTTCCAACTAGTACCCATAGATTTCCCTATAGAATCTGACAGTATACTAGGTCGAGAATACCTGCGCGACGAAAAAGTTGAAATTTCTTTTTGGCATAATACAATTGTCACACATTCTAATCCTATAAAACCAATATTTTTCGCAGATAAAGAATCAACTGAAGCCAGAGATGCATTAACAGAAAATAAGGCCAATAAAAGAAAACATGTAACTATTAAGGCCAGAACTAGAAAGGTAATACCAATCGAAGTTCTAAACACGGAATTAAAAGAAGGATATTTACCTTTAATAAAAACAGCTGAAGGACTACTAGTAGGTGAAGGTGTAGTAACCAATCAGGATAGAGTTTGTCACATCTATGCAATAAATATGACATCTGAAGACGCCGAAATCGACATACCACCTCAGGAAATAATCCCTTTCGAATTTTACAAATTACCAGGTGAAGATTTGGATGATTACTCCACAGAAGAAGAATATACACCACCAACAGATAGAGTTTCAGCAATATTAGAATATTTAAGATTAGATCACTTAAATAAGGATGAAAAAGAACATGTAAAACAGATAGTTACAGAATTCCCGCATAGTTTTCATCTCCCCGGAGAACAACTAACTCCAACTCATAAAGATCAACATAAAATCATTACTAAAGCTGAAACACCAATTCATGTTAAACAATACAGATTTTCTCTATCTCAAAAGGAAGAAATCGACAAAGTCATCGATAGAATAAAAACAGAAGGCGCCATAGGTCCTTCCTGCTCACCATACAACTCACCTTTGCTTATAATTCCGAAAAAGATTGATGGAAGTGGCAAGGAAAAGTTGAGAATTGTAATTGATTTTAGAGCACTAAATAAGAAAACAATTGGTGATTGTTATCCATTGCCCAATATTACCAGTATACTCAATACGATTGGAGGCGCTCAATATTTCTCCGTATTTGATTTAACCAGTGGATTTCATCAAATCGAACTAGATACAATTGATCGATCAAAAACAGCATTTTTTACCACACATGGGCATTATAAATATATAAGAATGCCTATGGGACTAAAAAATTCACCATCTACCTTTCAAAGATTAATGGATCAAGTTTTTACTGGACTCCCAGGAGTTGAATTATTTGTATATTTAGACGATATCGTGCTCTACGCAAATGACTTAGAAGAACATGGTAAAGATGTAAGAAAATTACTACAAAGATTGAAAAGTGCTAATCTTTCGTTGCAACCAGAAAAATGCGAATTTCTTTACAAAGAAGTAGCATATTTGTACATATAATAAGTAGCGATGAAGTAAAACCTGACCCAAAAACAGTAGAAGCAGTCAAAAATTTTCTAACCCCCAAAACACCAAGAAATGTTAAACAATTTTTAGGATTGGCGGGATATTACCGAAGATTTATCAAGGACTTTTCAGCAAAAGCCAAACCATTGTCCAATCTACTAAAAAAGAATGTGAAATTCGAGTGAAAACAAGAACAAAAAGACAGTTTTAACGAGCAAAGAGAAGCTCTATGCACCAATCCAATTTTACAATATCCAGACTATGAAAAACCTTTCACATTAACAACAGACGCATCAGATTATGCTATAGGTGCATGGTAAGAAATTCACTTTAGTCAGTGACCACAAACCATTAAGGTGGATTGACACAATAATGGATCCAGGACAGCGATTAATAAGATGGAGATTAAAATTGAGAGATTACGAGTATGATTTTCAACACAAATCGGGAAAACTAAACACGAACGCCGATGCTCTATCCAGAAATATTATGGAAGAAGATATCGACGAGAATTCTCAAATCAGTAACAATCAAAAACAAGTAAAAATTCTGATCAACAAACGTATTGACAAAAACTCTAAAAATCCAACTGAAAAATCGAAATTACAACCTCCAAATCAATATTAAAGCCATCCACTTCAAAATCCACTTAAGACCAAAGTACTATTGCTTCAAGAGTATCAAAAAAAGAGCATTACAACCTAGAAAAAAGACAATTAGACGAAGATACATCTGAAAGTAGCACTGACGAGGAGAGAGAGACACCATTCCTCCTATTCAAAAGGCAAGTGCTCCCCAGTTTGAAACTTCCACCAGCGGCTATTAAGAATATACCAGGTCCAAAAAGTGCACCTCCAGAAACGCAATCCAAAGTTGTAAAATTTCCAATTCCAGAAACAACTGTACTAACGGTAGACCCACCAATTAGTGAAAGCGAAGAAAGTTCAGAAGAAGAAGATAACACCACGCATTTAAGCAGAAGAGAAATAGCGAGGGACCTAGGAAATTCCATATCTCGTTTTAATCAATCCGTAAAACAACATGAAGACTGGTTAATGGATTCACCACACTCCCCTAGAGATTGGCTTACTCTTTCCGACGAAAACGACGACGAAGGTATTCACAAAGCAGCAAATGAATTAATTCCAGGAGACCATACAGAATTTTCTCATAAAATAGATTTTCAATGGGATTATGCTAAAGGTGAGTCCATATGGGAAAACGATCAAAATGAAAGTTCAGATAGTGAAGTATCAATTAAAGAAGCCGAATAACCAGAACAAGGAATACACCAAACACCAACGAAAATTGATATAGACAAAATTAAAAATAAAAATGTGACTTTTATGTCCACATCATTAGAACCAAATACACCTGTGACCTTCAAAACTCCAAAAGCTATGTCAACACCTTATCACACTTCATTACATGAAACAGATGTCGAATCAGAAAATGAAACAGACGACGAAGAAGAAAGCGATACAGCTGAAAATGAAATTAAGGAAAATAAAATTAAGCCAACTTCTTTAAGAACAGCACTCCTAGAAAGTATTCCCCCAGATTTGCCCTCATGTTATTCGAAAACACCTGAAAAATCAATGAATATAACCAGTCACAGAGAAAATCTAACTTATTATCGAAATAATTACGTGCATTTTCTATCTGCTGATTGTGAATTTACCACCCCAATAAGCAGATTACTTATAGATATTGCAGTAATAGATCCAGAAGAAATTAAAAGTAAAAAACCCATTAAAGGACAAATCCTTGTAACTCCAAGAGGAAAACATAATGTATATTCTATAGTAGTAAAAGATAAATATTATGATCCAGTTCTAAAGGAAGATCTAATTTCAGGAATACAGGATTTAAAAATTCTTTTACATAAAGAAAAAGTAAAAGAAGTAAGAATTTCTCGACATGGTGATTTCACTGACGAATTAAAAAAAGGGGAATTAATGCAAATAATTGAATCAATTTTCTATAAAAGCGATATCAATATAACTATCTGTCATGGACAAGTTTCTGTCCCAAAAGAAGAAAACAGAGAAGATATTATCAGCGAATTTCATAGAAGTAAAATAGCGGAACACAAAGGAATAGTAAAAACTTACAGAAGAAATTGCGAAAAATTTTACTGGCCAAGAATTAAAGAACAAGTAACAGAATTTGTGAGAAGATGTCCCACATGTCAAACTGAAAAACTAGTTAGAGCAAAAACCAGGGAACCAATGATTATAACCGACACACCTTTGGACGTTTTTGACAAAGTTTCATTGGACACTGTAGGAAAACTTTATACAACCCCAGACGGAAATTGTCGTATTTTAACTATGCAAGACCACTTATCTAAATATTGCATAGCCGTGGCAATACCCGACATATCAGCAACTACTATTGCTCACGTAGTTGCCAAAGAATTATTTTCAGTTTACGGAGCACCAAAAGTTATTTTAACCGATAAAGGCACTTCATTTATTGGCAAATTAATGTCAAAACTATCAAAAATATTCAAAGTCCAACAAGTAACAACTTCAGGTTATAGACCACAAACTAACGGAGCTTTAGAACGCATTCATGCTGTATTAACAGACTATATAAAACAATACACCACAGACTGTGACGATTGGGATAGATTATTGGCTTTTGCAATGCTTGCTTACAATACCTCTGTCCACGAAGCAACTAACTTCACTCCTTACGAGTTAGTTTTTGGTAAAACTACCCGTACTAATAGTTCTTTTCCACAAGAGGAAAAATTAGAAACCTATGGCTCCTACTTAACAGAGCTCATAAACAGACTAATTGAAATAAGAATTTTAGCAGCCAAAAATTTAATAGACTCCAAAACAAAATCCAAAGAAAGGTACGATAAATCAATCAAACCTTTCTTAGGAAAAATAGGCGACAAAGCCTATGTCATAATAGAAGGTATGAAAAGAATATTTGACCCCCATTATCATGGTCCATATACAATTGTGGATATCCTTGATAAAAACAATGTAATACTTGTAAATAATAATTAAAATAGGTTCCAAAAACATGTAGATAAGTTAAAATTAGATGTCAAAATCAATCTTTTTCACTTCACCAATCCAAGGAGAGTTGGTAAGAAATTATGTGTTCCCCAAGGGTAACATAGAAGGTATTAATTACCCAAAAGGAATATTAGAGGAATTGACTGCAGAATATAATTTGAATAAACCAGCCTACACAGTTGATAAAACTACTGGTCCTGAATTCGGAAAACTGTGGAGAGTAAAATGCATTATCACGGACGATAAAAATAGTAATGCATTCATCGTAATGGGAGAAAGTTGCAGAACCATCCGAGAATAATAATTAAAATGATAAAAAGGAAGATAATTATTAATAATTCTGTTAATTATAAGTAAATTTTATTAAAAACAGGTTAAAATTAAACAATAATATGCATTTCAAGTAGAATTATCGCATATCGATATATCGAACATAAAGGTAGCAACGAGAAACTGCTCAACGCGAACTTACGTAGGCTTACGCCACGAGATCTATATGCATATGTTACATCCCGACATATTTTAAATTTTATATAATTTTAATGAATTTTGTTAATCCTATTAAATATTTATTAGACAAATGTCTAGAAACATGGTTCATTTTGAAAATCAAGAAATTAATATGATGGAACACTTTAATATTTCGTTCATATTAATTTCTAACACGTGCTACTACTGATATAAACAAAAAAGTAAGATGAGTCAATGAACCACGCTTTGAGACAAGTGTCAAGCATGAATGAAAAGGATGACGCATGATAAGAGGAAAATACTATTAGAGTAAAACGCGTTCACAATATAATTATATTTGCATACACATATATATGCAAAATGGTAATAAAATAGTTATTAAATAAATTGTTACACTGATAAATTGTTAATATGAATCGTTACTACTGAATTGAAATTATAAGCACATTCAAATTGGTCGAATCGAAGACAAATCGATTATCGACAATCGATTAATCGAATATCGTTTGCTGATTCGATTAATAAGTAAATGTGCGTATTGATATTTGACTTTAGCAGTATTGTAATTATTGGCAATTATAAGTTGAAATAATCAATAGAAGGAAAGAATAATAGAATTAAAAGGATAATATTATAATCGTACGTGCCTAAAACAGTGCATGTCATACGTGCCTAAAACAGTGCATGTCGTACGTGACTAAAACGGCGTGTGGCGAAAGCACCCAAAACAAGATGCTTCCACCACCTGATTCCCCTAAAATGCATTAGATTAGAAACTATATAAACTGCTGCAAAAATCAGAGCAATTGTCAAAAGTTCCGGTGTAATTCAGAGCGAATAGTATCATTGTAGAGCGACCCTTCAGTTTAAACGCGAGTTATCGAATTCTTTCCGTAAAAGGTGCAAGTTAGATTATTTATCACTTAGAAACAAGTTTCTTTCCGTAAAAGGTGCAAGATAATATTTTAACACTTAGAATCATTAATTTTGTTGTTTTAACTGTCGTATTTATTATACAAAATTAACAGTGTAAATTTCATTAATTCTTTCCGTAAAAGGTGCAAGTTATATTGTTATCACTTAGAAACAAGTTTCTTTCCGTAAAAGGTGCAAGATAAATAATTTAACACTTAGATAACGTGAAAGTGTTAATTTATAGCAAAACTCTTACAAAGTTGTGAAAGTTACATAAGTGTAACATAACAAACTTTAAGTTTCATTCACTTGAAACGAAACAAATCAAGAACCTAAATATAACGACTTTGCTGTACTTTGTCAACGAATATTGTGTAATAAACGTAAGTAACCAATTGTAATAATTGTAACTTTACTTAATATTATAAACAATAAATTATAAAAGGAATATTATTCTTGTTTTTAACGCAAAACCCATAGTTTTGACAAGTGATCACGATCCTACTATAAAAATAAAGATCAGGCCTTACCATCCTGATTAATCAACTAACTGGTTTTAACAACCTATTTAAATAAATAATTAAAATTATTTAAAGCCTTTCTCTTGCTCGGGACATAACAGCTGATTTGGTGGCAGCGGAGGGATTGTCACTTTTGTTATAAACAAATTAATTAAAAAAAAAAAAAATTTATCAAAAAAAAAAATTTTTTCTACAATTTTTATTTAAGAGTCAAAACTAACTCTAAATTCAAAATTCACATTCAAACCACATTCAACTAACTCTTAATTGTTACAATTTGTAAACAATTTCCTAATTCCCTCAAATAATCCTGTATTTGAGCTGTCCTTGCGCCGTCCGGCGAATTTCGGCTCGAAATTGAGAATAGTCTGCGCCGTCCGGCGGGACCGTTCAATTAAGGATTTCCTTTCTTCTAATTAAAATTAAAATCACATTCTCTTATATTTTGTGAAATTATTATTGCGCCGTTCGGCGAATTTTAATTGATCAAACGACAAATACGCCGTCCGGCGAATCTGTCAATTTATTTACCCTTTTTACCTACTCTAAATGTTTCTTTGACTCTTTAAATTAATTGTAAACTGCTTCTTTTAAATATTTCGAAGTATTAATAAACAAAATTATTAAAGACATTAAATAACTAAAAATATCATTAATTTGCAGTTAAGAATTATGTGCGATATAACTCCGACAACAAAGAAAAATAGAAATCGAGGAGGAATCAAGGCACAAAGAAGATTTAATATTGAATCATCATTAGAATCAGAAAAATTTGTAGAAAATTTCTAAGCAAAAAATACCATTAAAGAATTGAAAACTCAAGAAGAATTTTTTAAATTTTTTGAAAATTTATTAAATAAAACGGAGCAAATTTTAAAAATAAAATGTGTAATTAATATTCAATAAATAACAAAATAAACTCTGATTAAAATTAATGTGTTTTGTTTATTGATGTATGATAATAGTATACCTAGTATTAATTGCAATAATTAGGTATACAAGTCCAAAAAAAGAAAATTGAATAAAATCAATTAAACAATAAGCTGATCAATAATCAACTAAATAACAAACAAAAATAAATGTACATATAATTGGAATCTAAATGAATAAATATTTTGACATAATAATTTTAACTATCCTCAAATCGAATTAGTTTCAGGAGATTTAGCATCTCATAAAGGTATATTTCTTATCGATAATACCAATCGATTAAATTTAATAAAAGAAACAGAATTGTCTTCATTCGTCAACATCAATAGAAATATTCGATACACACACTAGTGCCATAGTAGAATTTTGTGATTTTTCTTTGAAATTTGAAACTATCGATTACGAAAGTAACTCCGAAATTATTGGTGTTTTAGGCGCACCTTTCCTAGATCGATTATTCAAAACCAATGACTTTAGTCGAATTGCTAGAGAATACGATAGAAGAGCTCGAAGGAGAGCAAATACATTTAGACAACGATTTATTAGACGCATTTGTAGAATAATACGAAATTCGTCTTGCCGAAAATATCCATAAATTGTTACGTTAATAATATTGAACTTAATACGGATATTTTCCCAAATATTCACATATCATCACCCAATTTAAAGGAAAAAAGAGGTCTTTTCTTAATAAATCCTGCTTTAAACATTAATTTAATAAACGAGAGAAAATTAGCGCCAGGTATTGTAATCGACCGATCAGAATCAATCACTCTAAATTCAGGTTCTTTTGTTACTTCTGGAACAACAGAAATAATAATTGCAAATAAACCAATCGAGTTTCGAACTTATATTAATAGTAGACAACACGAATTGACAGGTATATTGGGATTATCCTTCCTAAATACAGACCCTAGTGAATTTGTATTGTGATTATTCTCGATACTAACATATGCAATACTTTTCTCTAATAACAACAATTTTTGTTATAGCAATCTTTACGTTAATTTGGTGCCTAAAATTTTGGCATATTTTCAAAAATTTTAAAACCAATAAATTAACAGATATATCGATCTAAACAAATTTTCACGCAAGAAAGGTATTAGGAGAACATATTAATACAAGAAGTAATAATTAAATATCGCGGTTAATATTATTAATCATCTCTCCATTTACTTAAACTACTCATCGGTTTCGCGCGCGAAAGCTACAAGTAGTACGCCGCAAGGCAAGTCAGACGTACACCTTAAAGGCAACTCTCACACGTACCTTAAACCGGTCGCGACTCCTCTAACAAACCACCATCTTAAATTCCTTATGAATTCATACTTTCACTTTTTAATAAAGAATAACAAATTATATCCTCAATTGTTACTAAACTCATCGTTTCTTATCGGTAACGAAGGTCGATTTATACTAGATCCTTCTTTACCAATAAACTTAATTAAAGAAGACAAAGTTAACCCCTTCCTAGGAATAAATCGTGTACTAAAATACTTTTTAAGAGACGGTACTATACGAACACACGAGGAAACGAAAATTTGTATTAATCATACAGTGATAGAATTTCAAACCATAATTTGTGACGATAATTCAGATATTATTGGAGTTTTAGGACTTCCATTCTCATTTGATATTATTAACGAACTATTCTAATAAACAATAAAATGACTCGTAAAAATAAACATCAAAAAGAATATAGAGACGATGATAATAATGATGATAATAATACTACTCCACCCAACGATGCAACCTTTGCAACCTCCATAGTGTCCCTTCACGACACTATGGTAAATTCTATGGCGGAATGCTTTGCGTTACAACAAGGTATAATGAATATTCCTTTTTATGACGGGCATAATATGCCTGTTAAAGATTTTATTGATGATATTTTGAATGCTGCATCATCCATTCCAAAATATTATGAGGATCAGTATTTGAAATCTATTCTTGCTAAATTAAAGGGTGCTGCTAGAAGCAGTACTCAAGGTAAGTCGTTTGGAACCATTATCGAATTAATAGATCATTTAAAACAAAGATATTCCACTCATAAATACTATGCATGGTATTTGCAAGAAATATCCACAATTCGTATGAATCGCAACGAAAATGTTAGCGAATTTTATGACAGATTATCTCAATTATTAGCAGGGGCAAATGCGACACTCGCTAGTTCTTATGGAGCTCCTAATGCTAAAATACAAATGCAACCTCTAAATCTCTATGCATTGGAATCTTTTATCAAAGGACTTCCAGATTCCATGTCAACTGTAATAGAGGCACGAAACCCTGAAAATCTTAAAGATGCATTCGACATTGCTTTACAATGCGAACAACGTCACGAAAATTATAAACCTGATTATAATGCTTATCATTATTCACGACATCAATCACAAGATTATAGAAATCGAGAAAGAAGCCCTAGTAATAGAGTACAATTCTCGTACCCTTATGATCAAACGAGATATCGTTCCCATTCACCCACCCCCTCTAGAATTTTGAGAAATCCATATCCCCCATATATGCAAGGCAATCATTACCCACAACCATATCCTAATCAATCTAATTTTCAATTTCCTAATGCTTATATGCCTTATACTTCATACCAATTTTATCCATATCCTCCTCCACAAGAAGGATACTTTAATAAAAATCCAGATGGAAATAGAACACCACCCCGTTCTCAATCCCCTCATTCATTCGAAAGAAATAATTTAAACTCAAACACAACTCGACGGACAGACGCGACGACGAGTGGAGATCACAAAGAGCGTCCAGCCAATGCGAGAATTCTATCCTTACAAAACACATCTTCCACGCCAGAAATTCAAGAGAATCTCCATTAATAATAATAAATTCTCCAAGTTTTCAAACATCTTCAGCAACCTTGTTAATAGATACAGGAGCTGATGTAAACATAATCAAGGAAAACATAATATTACCAGATTTACATATAATCCGAGAAGAAGCTATACATATAGCCGGTATCGTCCCTATAAAAATTTTGACGTTGGGAACCGTTCAAATTGAAATAAATACGAAACAAATAACTTTCCAAGTAGTACCTATAGATTACCCTATAGAATCTGACGGTATATTAGGTCGAGAATATCTGCGCGAAGAAAAAGTTGAAATTTCTTTATGGCATAACACAATTGTTACACATTCAAATCCAGTAAAACCAATATCTTTCGCAGACAAAGAATCAACTGAAGCCAGAGATGCTTTAACAGAAAATAAGGCTAATAAAAGAAGAAATGTAACTATTAAGGCCAGAACTAGACAGGTAATACCAATCGATGTTCTAAACACGGAATTAAAAGAAGGATATTTACCTTTAATAAAAACAGCTGAAGGACTACTAGTAGGTGAAGGTGTAGTGACCAATCAGGACGGAGTTTGCCACATCTATGCTATAAATATGACATCTGAAGACGCCGAAATCGACATACCACCTCAGGAATTAATTCCTTTCGAATTTTACAAATTACCAGGTGAAGATTCGGATGATTACTCCACAGAAGAAGAATATACACCACCAACAGATAGAGTTTCAGCGATATTAGAATATTTAAGATTTGATCATTTAAATAAGGATGAAAAAGAACATGTAAAGCAGATAGTTACAGAATTCCCGCATAGTTTTCATCTCCCAGGAGAACAACTAACTCCAACGCATAAAGTTCAACATAAAATCATTACTAAAGATGAAATACCAATTCATGTTCAACAATACAGATTTTCTCCATCTCAAAAGGAAGAAATCGACAAAGTCATCGATAGAATGAAAACAGAAGGAGCCATAGGTCCTTCTTGCTCTCCATACAACTCACCATTACTTATAGTTCCCAAAAAGATCGATGGAACTGGTAAGAAAAAATGGAGAATTGTGATTGATTTCAGAGCATTGAATGAGAAGACAATCGGTGATATATATATGGAAAGAAGTTTACTCTAGTTAGCGACCACGAGCCATTGAGATGGATCGACACTATAAAGGATCCAGGACAACGATTAATAAGATGGAGATTAAAATTAAGAGATTATGAGTACGAATTTCAGCACAAATCAGGAAAATTAAACACAAATGCCGATGCTCTATCCAGAAATGTTATGGAAGAAGATATCGACGAAAATTCCGAAGCCAGTAATGATCAAAAACAAGTAAAAATTTTGATCAACAATCGTATTGACAAAGCCCCAAAAACCCAAACTAAAACTTCATCAAACATTCCTTCTAATCCTCAAAAATCGAAATTACAACCTCTAAAATCAATATTAAAACCATCCACTTCACAATCCACTTTAGACCAAAGCACTATTGGTTCAAGAGTAGCACAAAGAAGAGCATTACAACCCAGAATAAAAACAATAGACGAAAATACATCTGAAAGTAGCACTGACGAAGAGAGAGAAAACACCAATTCCTCCTATTCAAAAGGCAAGTAGAAGTGTACTTCCCAGCTTGAAACTTCCGCCAGCGGCTATCAAGAATATACCAGGTCCAAAAAGTGCACCTCCAGAAACGCAATCCAAAGTTGTAAAATTTCCAATTCCAGAAACAACTGTATTAACGGTAGACCCACCAATTAGTGAAAGCGAAGAAAGTTCGGAAGAAGAAGATAACACCACACATTTAAGCAAAAGAGAAATAGCGAAGGACCTAGGAAATTCCATATCTCGTTTTAATCAATCCGTAAAACAACATGAAGATTGGCTAATGGATTCACCACAATCTCCAAGAGATTGGCTTAGTCTTTCCGACGGAAACGACGACGAAGGTATTCACAAAGCAGCAAATGAATTAATTCCATGATACCATACAGAATTTTCTCATAAAATAGATTTTCAATGGGATTATGCTAAAGGCGAGTCCATATGGGAAAACGATCAAAATGAAAGTTCAGATAGTGAAGTATCAATTAAAGAAGCCGAATAACCAGAACAAGGAATACACCAAACACCAACGAAAATTGATATAGACAAAATTAAAAATAAAAATGTGACTTTTATGTCCACATCATTAGAACCAAATACACCTGTGACCTTCAAAACTCCAAAAGCTATGTCAACACCTTATCACACTTCATTACATGAAACAGATGTCGAATCAGAAAATGAAACAGACGACGAAGAAGAAAGCGATACAGCTGAAAATGAAATTAAGGAAAATAAAATTAAGCCAACTTCTTTAAGAACAGCACTCCTAGAAAGTATTCCCCCAGATTTGCCCTCATGTTATTCGAAAACACCTGAAAAATCAATGAATATAACCAGTCACAGAGAAAATCTAACTTATTATCGAAATAATTACGTGCATTTTCTATCTGCTGATTGTGAATTTACCACCCCAATAAGCAGATTACTTATAGATATTGCAGTAATAGATCCAGAAGAAATTAAAAGTAAAAAACCCATTAAAGGACAAATCCTTGTAACTCCAAGAGGAAAACATAATGTATATTCTATAGTAGTAAAAGATAAATATTATGATCCAGTTCTAAAGGAAGATCTAATTTCAGGAATACAGGATTTAAAAATTCTTTTACATAAAGAAAAAGTAAAAGAAGTAAGAATTTCTCGACACGGTGATTTCACTGACGAATTAAAAAAAGGGGAATTAATGCAAATAATTGAATCAATTTTCTATAAAAGCGATATCAATATAACTATCTGTCATGGACAAGTTTCTGTCCCAAAAGAAGAAAACAGAGAAGATATTATCAGCGAATTTCATAAAAGTAAAATAGCGGGACACAAAGGAATAGTAAAAACTTACAGAAGAATTCGCGAAAAATTTTACTGGCCTAGAATTAAAGAACAAGTAACAGAATTTGTGAGAAGATGTGCCATATGTCAAACTCAAAAACTAGTTAGAGCAAAAACCAGGGAACCAATGATTATAACCGACACACCTTTGGACGTTTTTGATAAAGTTTCATTGGACACTGTAGGAAAACTTCCTACAACCCCAGACGGAAATTGTCATATTTTAACCATGCAAGACCACTTATCAAAATATTGCATAGCCGTAGCAATACCCGACATTTCAGCAACTACTATTGTTCACGCAGTTGCCAAAGAATTATTTTCAGTTTATGGAGCACCAAAAGTTATTTTAACCGATAAAGGTACTTCATTTATTGGCAAATTAATGTCAAAACTATCCAAAATATTCAAAGTCCAACAAGTAACAACTTCAGGTTATAGACCACAAACTAATGGAGCTTTAGAACGCAGCCATGCTGTATTAGCAGACTATATAAAACAATACACCACAGACTGTGACGACTGGGATAGATTATTGCCTTTTGCAATGTTTTCCTATAATACCTCTGTACACGAAGCAACTAACTTCACCCCTTACGAGTTAGTTTTTGGTAAAACTGCCCGTACTCCTAGTTCTTTTCCACAAGAGGAAAAATTAGAAACCTATGGTTCCTACTTAACAGAGCTCATAAACAGACTAACTGAAATAAGAATTTTAGCAGCCAAAAATTTAATAGACTCCAAAACAAAATCCAAAGAAAGGTACGATAAATCAATCAAACCTTTCTTAGGAAAAATAGGCAACAAAGCCTATGTCATAATAGAAGGTATGAAAAGAAAATTTGACCCCTACTATCATGGTCCATATACAATTGTGGATATCCTTGATAAAATCAATGTAATCCTTGTAAATAATAATGGAAATAGGTTCCAAAAACATGTAGATAAGTTAAAATTAGCACATGAATAAAATAATAATACGAATTTAATTTTTAGATGTCAAAATCAATCATTTTCACTCCACCAATCCAAGGAGAGTTGGTAAGAAATTATGTGTTCCCCAAGGGTAACATAGATGGTATTAATTACCCAAAAGGAATACTAGAGGAATTGACTGCAGAATATAATTTGACTAAACCAGCCTACACAGTTGATAAAACTACTGGTCCTTAATTCGGAAAACTGTGGAAAGTGAAATGCATTGTCACGGACGATAAAAATAGTAATGCATTCATCGTAACGGGAGAAAGTTGCAGGACCATTTGAGAATCAGAACATTCAGCTGCAAAAATGATACTAAAAGAATTAGAGAAAACGTATTATTTTAGCGAAGAAGAGAAACCACGATCATTAAAACACAAAATTTACGTTATGACACCTGAAGAACCATCACTAATAAAATTGAAATTGTATAAATGGGAAAATTGCTGCGAATATTGTTATAAAAGAGGACACACGAAAGAACATTGCTTTAGTGTGATTAGAAATAAGAAAATCCTACAAAAACAAAACCCATTTAATGATAAAAATGATGATTCAGACGAATTTTGGGAGCTACCCGGCCCTACATGTTCATGGGATTAAACACCCAAAATTACAAAGTTTCTCTTTAACAATCTATAAAACAATTCAATTTTTCATTTTACCCAACTAAAAATCTAATAATCATTTAAATAACATGATTATAACAATTAAAAACAATGCAACTTAACATTAAAAATTATTTATTTAAATAACTAAAAATATTATTAATAATAATCAATCCATAACTTTCCGAAATAATCAAATTTTACTCTTTTAACAAACGTAATCCTTAAATTCACACAAATGATTTAAAAATTATTGTAAACCGACCATAATTTACAACACAAATTAAGATCAGACTATTGAAAAACAGAAACAAATTCCTAAAACAATAAATTCTAACCGTGAACAGTACTCATTCAACCAGAAAAAGGAGAAAACAAAGTATATCTATCCTTTTCTAAAAGGTTAATTTCTTATAAATAAACAAATTTGTTAAGTAAAAATTCAAAAAATATAATTAAACAGAAGCAATAAAATAAAAACTTATTAAATCAAAAAACAGAACCCAAAAATTTATTAAATTATAGTAAATAACGAAGAAAAACGGAATATATCTGTCCTTTTCTAACAACCCATAATTACATTCATTAATAACAATTACATCTCAATAATAATGAAAATGATAAAAGGAAGATAATTATTAATAATTCTGTTAATTATAAGTAAATTTTACTAAAAACAGGTTAAAATTAAACAATAAGATGCATTTCAAGTAGAATTATCGCATATCGATATATCGAACATAAAGATAGCAACGAGAAACTGTTCAACGCGAACTTACGCAGGCTTACGCCACGAGATCTATATACATATAATCAATGACAAAAATTCAAAATTAATAACCAACAGGTTAGAAAAATGTATCTAAATAGCAACAAATAAGTAATATCTTATTGAATCAAAGCCCAAAACACAAAATTTTATTGCAATATCACAATAAACAAATAAAAATAAAATTTCAAATACAGTCTCTCAAGGATGAAAACATATACCTATCCTTGTCTTCAAATACAGTCTCTCAAGGATGAAAACATATAGTACGATTCACCACGAGATCTATATGCATACAATCAATGTCCAAATTCAAATTCAGTAACCAGCAGGTTAAAACCCACTGAAAATAAAATTCCCTAGATTTAATAAAAATTTAAAATTCCCCACCCGAATTTAAATTTATGCACACAAGTGTAAGTAAAATATAAAGCCCATAAATATGGGCCCAGCTTATAAAGCCCATAAATACGGGCCATGATTATTCATGTCCATATTCGTGTGCTCAACCTGCGGAGCCCACAAATACGGACATTCAAAAAAAAGGGAAACAAACACGTAAATAAATAAAAACCAATAAATTAAATTAAAAGAATTATTTATTATAAAAACTTAACACTAAAATACATATAACAAACCTTAAAATTAACAAGTAGGCCCAAAACGAGCCTGTCCGGGAAGCAGGACATATCTTGTCCCGTCCCCGGCGACAATAATTTTTAAGTTTATATACGGGGGGCGAAAAAACAGCCTCCCCCCTCCCATAAACCGGGTAATGAGCAAATTTTGGTACCCATATTCTGAAACAAAAAATATATAATTATTACTAAATTACTAATGCAAAATAATAATAATAATAAATAAACTATTAAAAAAAAATTTTTAACTTACCCCCTTCATTGGGCCCAGCATGCCCCCAACGACGATCGTCTCCTTCATTATTATTATTTTCTGAAAAACGAAAAGAGAAAAGTGTTATAAAATATAGAATTAAAGAACATGGAAAAAATACAAAGCATAAATAATTGAAACAAGGGACACTTACCTCCGTTCATATTGCTGTCTTGTTTTGAAATGAGTCAATTTCAAAAATTGCTGATCCTTGCAAATCATAACGCGATAAAAGCCCTTAGATGAGATCATAAAAACACAGCATCCAAATCAAATTAGCAACCAATAAATAAAATACAAAATAATAATAAGACACGTAATATTTTAAAAATAAATACCATTAATTAATAACAAAAAAAAGAAATACTAAAAATTCAAATAATAAACAATAAAATAATGAATTAAATTACCAACTGTCAAAATATAGATAATATAACCGCTAATTATCTAATATACCGACCGTTAATGAGAAACGAAAATTCAAATTTCACCCTTATAATTAGGATAAATTTAAAAAATTGTATAAATAATGTGATTATCGAATAATAAACAAAATGTTTATCAAGTTGTAAATAATTATGAAAATCACATTATTACAAAACATATAATCACCAAATATTATACTTATATTCAAATATTTACTTAAAATATAAATTATAATCAATTATAATTAATACCATGCTTAATCGATAAATTACAAGAATTAATACATTACACCAAGAATTACATATCGATATTATAAAATATTAGATGATAATCAATTAAAATAACCCTTATTACTTCTCTAAAATATAATTAATCAATAATAATATTAAATAATCATAACTTACCTTATAACCTATATTATAATCAATATTCTAACTTATTAATAAAAACCATGAAGTAGAAAAAACACTTGGATCAGATAAAAACACTACACAAACTTAATTAAGAAATGTAATCAATAAAATATAATCAATATTAAATATATATATATATATATATATATATATATATATATATATATATATATCCATTATATACCAATAAGATACGAATAATCCATATATTATACCCTTAATCAATATTATATCAATAAGAATATTACAAAACCATATGTAGTACTAATTAATCAATAAATAAAAATTAAAAGAAGGACGAAAGAAAATGAAGGAAGGGGATTTGGCGGTCGCCTTCTTCTTTCCTCCTCATTTTAATAAAAACTAAAATAAGAATAAAAACTAAAATAAATTTGATGTTACAGATGGAAATTCCATTTTTGGGACACATATCTGACGCTGTTAATTATATATCAATAGCTTTCAAAATATTATTATTATTGATAGCATTGATAGTAGTTAAAAACCTATACGTACTTTATAAAGTCGTAACAAAGAGAAGACAAAGATCGAATAATAATCGATCAAATGTATAAGGATTATTAGTCCAATTGGAGCTCACATACATTGGGGACAATGTAAACTCTAAGGAGGGAGGACCAGACCCAAAAATCCAGAAAAATTAAAAGAAATAGAGCCACTAACAGAGTTGACATAACCAGGCTACTATGAACCGCCAAGAGGCGACACAATTCAAATCAGCGCGCTGATAACCTTAAGCTCACAAACATCGATCGCATGAATCGACCCTGAAGCTATGTATATATCGCGCATGTCTTGTTCGGCAACCATCATGAAAAAGCGGCAAATAATTCAAATTCAAATTTTGAAATTCGCTATTCACGATGGAAATCGAATAAAAACTACAATAAAAATCAACATTAATGCTTATAAACACTAAATATGCTTATATAAATCCTAATTAACCAATATTAAAAAAAAGGTATACATATATTTAGCAATTAAAAATAATAATAACCAAGCTTTATCACTAACAAATAATTAATGATTATTAACTAAAATATATGAATATTCTATTAACACTTTAATAATTCATTAATGAAATAATTAACAAATACAAATTAAAATTAATTACAATTGTTTATAACTGCTTTTGTTAATTATAATAAAAAAAATAATAATAATAATTACAAACATTAAATTAAAAAAAAATATATATATGTATAAGTAGGAATTAAATGGTAAATTATTGGCCAAATTAATGATTATTAATAAAATATTAAAATAATTAACTAATAACGCATTAAACAATAATTTATTAATATTATATTAATTAATTATTGTCGAATTTTAAGAATAAATATAGAATAAAATGAGAAACATTTTAATTTTAAGAATATTAATAAAAATCAATTAAATTACAAGATAATTCATTAATTATGACATTATTAACAATTATTGTTAATAATAAATGCCAGTAAAAGTCTCCGCGCGAAGCTGAAAGTATCGGGGAAGCATGAAAGCAACAGAGGATGGCTGCGGGGCAGGAGTATGAGCTGCGTGGCTAATACTACTGCCACGCCTCATGCCCAATAGTAGTATAGCCAGGCCCACGTCTCTCTCATACAGTAAGCGAGATCGAGCGGCATTAAAATCTCCAACGCATACGGCCTCGTTGTCGCTTACACCCTTATGCGGTAGGCGAGATCGAGCGGCATTCAAGTCTCCAACGCATACGGGCTTCGTTGTCGCGTACACTCTTACCATGCATGTTCGCTTGCAATGTTTCCTGCTCTAAAAACCTTAATATTATCGAATTATCAATAATGATCGATAGAAAATAAACACAAAATTGAATTGTATGATCACATATAGTCAATTTTGCAAAAATTAAATAAAAAACAAATATATATTTTTCCACTAACAATTATAAGCTTTAATTAAAATTTTATCATCATTATTAAATAAAGAATAAAATTCAAATAAACTTTTAATAAACTGTAATGGAATTTATTATTGAAAATTTAATAATATTGATGAAAATAACAATCACGGTAATAACAATAGCAATAATAAGTAATTCGTGAAAAGAGAAAATACATATTAAAGGAGATAGTTTAAAAAAAAATCAATGAAGTATTGCTATTGTAATTTAAAGAAGATTGTTAATCAATTTAAAAGAAATTATGAGTTTCCTGATCCATATGGGATTGCGTATCGACCGTACCGATGATTCAGGCGTTGAGAGTCGCTCGATCTCCGCTCAAACCTATAAATATACTCCCTGCGCATTTATGTTTCCTTGATATTTTTCTCGCCGTATTCTACTTGAAATATTGATACAATCAATAAATAAATCGATTTTAACAAAAATTTATATAAAAGAAATTAAAGGCAATTAAAATTTTAATAAGAAGAATAAAAAAAAATAATAATAATAATAAAATAAAATAATATTATTTGAACTGTCAAATTCAGTCCATAAATAAATCAAATTAAACAATGAAATGTACAATTGTACAATAATTTCAACAAATAACTTAATTAATAAATATTGAATGTTATTTAAAGGCAAATTCTGTAATCATATAAATAGAATAAAACTGATAATTGTAATTTTGAATGGGAAATCAATGAAAAATGGTAAACACAAGGCAATAAAACGAATGTCAATGATTTTACGTCAATTAAATATTTATTACATAATAATATAAGGATTATAATTGTTAATTAATGTATGTGTATGTATATGCGTGTGAGTGGAAAAGTAGAAATATATATATATATTTTTCTCTATGTATATATAAGCAAATGAATAACTGAACAAAAAATATTTTTAATAATATATAATAATGAATAAAAATAAAATTAAGATAAAATAAAATAGTAATAATTATGTGTACATTTAAAATTAAGATTAACTAGATACATCTACGTCATCAGATTCAGCGTCTAAATTCAAAACACCGTCATGCCCCACCTCCACAAAAACATCATAATAATTCGGCAAAACAGACCCACATTTACATCTCAGGTCCTGCAGGTTTTGAATGACATATCGCCCACAAGTGCATTCACGACCACACAAATTTGCATCAGCTGTCACGACGTCCGAAATTTCCACTGATTCGATTTTTGGCAAATCTGGATCCTCCAGCGTAGTCCCACAATCGCATGTCATTTCCCTCAATAGCATGTTAATAAACTTTCCACAAGGACAAAATCTACCAGTAACTCCAGGGAATCTAAAAACAAAAACGTTAATATGAGGAAAACTCAAAGGAAAAAGAAGAAAACTCCCTTCTACACCACACAAAACGAAATCCATACCCTGTGCAAATTTTCTCACTAGTCACGTGAACACATTCCCGAAAGCTTGGCAAATCCTTCATAAACATTGACACTAAATTATTCAACTGTTTTTCAATCCGGCATTTCCTACGTTTCAAGGATTTTCTCTGTGAGGGTTTTTGAATTGACCACGATTCCGGAACTCGTCGTAAGGAAAAACGTCCACTACTCCTATCCTCATTCGAAACAAGTTCGTAATTTGGAACAAACCCCAAAACATTTTTCAACGCAGCAATATCCTTGGATAATCGCGATAACTCCGTTATGAGGAAAAATATTTTCGCCAATTTCCGTGGGTTAAATTGCTGTGGCCGAACGAACGAAGAATGACCTAAATCAAACAAATTACAAATCTTGAATTATTGAAATTAAAACAACGTAAGCAAAACACAAATAGAAAATTTTAAGGTTAATCATAATAACATACACTAATTAGTGTTCTAAAAGAAATCCCGAGGAAAATAAAATTCACAAATAATCGATAGTATATCCTCTGAAAATTAGCAACATTTTACACTTAAAAATTAACCGTTTTAAACTAAGAGTGGAAACACGCACTAGAACACTAGAACTGGTCTCATATTTTGAATGCAAAAGTCAACTAAGTCAACTGTCGAAACGTCACTTACTGAACCGCTATCGCTCATGTCTAATGAAGAACTAATTACAAAGGACTTTAACTGCAGAAGTGGGGACCATGGATCCTGAAATCATCACTCAAAAATTTGATGATCATGAAGATTCTCACGATTGTTGGACGACTCAGATGGACCGAAGAGCACTCGAGATATTGTATTTTGAAAACAACTTACCTTCTTCTTCGTCATATCCAGTTATGAACACGTACTGTACATAATGTAAATTCTAGCACTTAATCATACGCTCAGTATTTAAAAATTTCTTGTCAGCAACATTAAACTCTAAGTATATAGTAATAATAATTGAAAAAATTTATGAAGAATATGTATGAAAATTATAAGCCCATCGAGGACGATGAACAATTTAAGGAGGGAGGACTGTTACATCCCGACATATTTTAAATTTTATATAATTTTAATGAATTTTGTTAATCCTATTAAATATTTATTAGACAAATGTCTAGAAACATGGTTCATTTTGAAAATCAAGAAATTAATATGATGGAACACTTTAATATTTCGTTCATATTAATTTCTAACACGTGCTACTACTGATATAAACAAAAAAGTAAGATGAGTCAATGAACCACGCTTTGAGACAAGTGTCAAGCATGAATGAAAAGGATGACGCATGATAAGAGGAAAATACTATTAGAGTAAAACGCGTTCACAATATAATTATATTTGCATACACATATATATGCAAAATGGTAATAAAATAGTTATTAAATAAATTGTTAAACTGATAAATTGTTAATATGAATCGTTACTACTGAATTGAAATTATAAGCACATTCAAATTGGTCGAATCGAAGACAAATCGATTATCGACAATCGATTAATCGAATATCGTTTGCTGATTCGATTAATAAGTAAATGTGCGTATTGATATTTGAATTTAGCAGTATTGTAATTATTGGCAATTATAAGTTGAAATAATCAATAGAAGGAAAGAATAATAGAATAAAAAGGATAATATTATAATCGTACGTGCCTAAAACAGTGCATGTCATACGTGCCTAAAACAGTGCATGTCGTACGTGACTAAAACGGCGTGTGGCGAAAACACCCACAACAAGATGCTTCCACCACCTGATTCCCCTAAAATGCATTAGATTAGAAACTATATAAACTGCTGCAAAAATCAGAGCAATTGTCAAAAGTTCCGGTGTAATTCAGAGCGAATAGTATCATTGTAGAGCGACCCTTCAGTTTAAACGCGAGTTATCGAATTCTTTCCGTAAAAGGTGCAAGTTAGATTATTTATCACTTAGAAACAAGTTTCTTTCCGTAAAAGGTGCAAGATAATATTTTAACACTTAGAATCATTAATTTTGTTGTTTTAACTGTCGTATTTATTATACAAAATTAACAGTGTAAATTTCATTAATTCTTTCCGTAAAAGGTGCAAGTTATATTGTTATCACTTAGAAACAAGTTTCTTTCCGTAAAAGGTGCAAGATAAATAATTTAACACTTAGATAACGTGAAAGTGTTAATTTATAGCAAAACTCTTACAAAGTTGTGAAAGTTACATAAGTGTAACATAACAAACTTTAAGTTTCATTCACTTGAAACGAAACAAATCAAAAACCTAAATATAACGACTTTGCTGTACTTTGTCAACGAATATTGTGTAATAAACGTAAGTAACCAATTGTAATAATTGTAACTTTACTTAATATTATAAACAATAAATTATAAAAAGAATATTATTCTTGTTTTTAACGCAAAACCCATTGTTTTGACAAGTGATCACGATCCTACTATAAAAATAAAGATCAGGCCTTACCATCCTGATTAATCAGCTAACTGGTTTTAACAACCTATTTAAATAAATAATTAAAATTATTTAAAGCCTTTCTCTTGCTCGGGACATAACAGCATATAATTAATGACAAAAATTCAAAATTAATAACCAACAGGTTAGAAAAATGTATCTAAATAGCAACAAATAAGTAATATCTTATTGAATCAAAGCCCAAAACACAAAATTTTATTGCAATATCACAATAAACAAATGAAAATAAAAATTCAAATAAAGAAAGAGAAAACAACTTATACCTATCCTTGTCTTCAAATTCAGTCTCCCATAGATGAAAACCTAAAGTACGATTCACCACGAGATCTATATGCATATAATCAATGTCAAAAATTCAAATTTAGTAACCAGCAAGTTAAAACCCACTGAAAACAAAAGTCCCTAGATTTAATAAAAATTAAAAATTCCCCACCCGAATTTAAATTCATGCACATAAGTGCAAGTAAGGATATAAATGAATAATAAGACCCGTAATTATGGGCTTCTTTACATATATAAAGCCCATAAATACGGGCCATGCATACTTATGCCCATATTTATGTGCTCAACTTGCGGAGCTCATAAATACGGGCCATTAAAAAGGGAGAAAATATAAATAGGGAACTAATAATTAAAAGAACAAGTAATTAATTAAAAATTATTTATTTATTATAAAATCTTAAAACTAAAATACAAAAAAATTAACAACCAGGCCCAAAACGAGCCTGCCCCGGGAACAGAACGTATCGCGTCCCATCCCCGGCTAAAACAATTTTAAAATTTATATAAGGGGGGCGAACAAAAATCCTCCCCCCACCCATAAAGCGAGTAATCAGTAGATTTTCGTACCCATATTCTGAAACACACAAAAACATACATATATATTAATAAAATAATAAAATAATAAAAAATAATAAAACTAAAAAATTTTAAAAACAAAACACTCACCCCCTTCGTTGGGCCCAGCATGCCCCGACCTACGGTCTCCATTGTTGTTGTTGCTGTTATTTTCTGTAACAGAAAGGGTAAAATCAATATTAATAAAAAAATGAGAATAACAACAAAATACAAAAATAATTTAGAATAAACGTCACTTACCTCCTTTCATCTCGATGTTTTGTTTTCAAATGATTCATATTCAAAATTGCTGATCCTTGCAAATTCTAACGCGATAAAAGCCCTTAGATGAGATCAAAAAAACACAGCATCCAAATCAAATTAACAACCAAAAAGATAAAATCAATATAATAATAAAACATACAATTCAAAATAAATACAAATTACCTGAAAATTATATAAAATACTAACATTCAAATACGAAACAATCAATTAATAAATTAAATTATCAACTGTCAAAATATAGATAATATAACCGCTAATTATCTAATATACCGACTGTTAATGAGAAACGAAAATTCAAATTTCGCCCTTATAATTAAGATAAATTTAAATAATTTTATAAATAATGTGATTACTGAATAATAAACGAAATGTTTAGCAAGTTGTAAATAATTATGAAAGTCACATTATTACAAAACATATAATCACAAAATATTATTCAAATATTTACAAAAAAATATATAAATTACAAACACTTATTATCAATACTATGCTTAATCAATAATTACAAGAATTAATACATTACACCAAGAATTACATATTGATATTATAAAATATTAGATAATAATTAATCAATATAACCCTTATTACTTCTCTAAAATATAATTAATCAATAATAATATTAAATAATCATAATTTACCTTTATAACCTATATATTATAATCAATATTAAAAAAAAAACCATGAAGTAGAAAAAAACACTTGGATCAGATAAAAACACTACTTCAAACTTTTATTAAAATTAAGAAATATAATCAATATTATTAAAAAATATGTATATCCGTTATATACCAATAAAATAAGAATAATCCCTATATTATATCAATAAGAATATTATAAAACCATATGTATTACTAATTAATCAATAAATAAAAATTAAAAGAAGGACGAAAGAAAAAGAAGGAAGAGGATTTGCCGGTCGCCTTCTTCTTTCCTCCTCATTTTAATAAAAACTAAAATAAGAATAAAAACTAAAATAAATTTGATGTTACAGATGGAAATTCCATTTTTGGGGCACATATCTGACGCTATTAATTATATATCAATAGCTTTTAAAGTATTATTATTATTGATAACATTGATAGTAGTTAAAAACCTATACGTACTTTATAAAGTCGTAACAAAAAGAAGACAAAGATAAAATAATAATCGATCAAATGTATAAGGATTATTGGTCCAATTGGAGCTCACATACATTGGGGACAATGTAAACTCTAAGGAGAGAGGACCAGGCCCGAAAATCCCGAAAAATTTGAAGAAATAGAGCCACTAACAGAGTTGAAATAACCAGGCCACTATAAACCGCCAAGAGGCGACACAATTCAAATCAGCGCGCTGAAAACCTTAAGCTCACAAACATCAATCGCATGAATCGACCCTGAAGCTATGTATGGCTGTTTTCGGCACTCACCCAGGGTTAACCCCGAGTTAAGTATTATCCAATCGTGAAAAACATTCTGTTGGCCTAACCAATCACCATTAACCCGGAGTTAACTCGGGGCGAGTGCCGAAAACAGCCAATATATCGCGCATGTCTTGTTCGGCAACCATCATGAAAAAGCGGCAAATAATTCAAATTCAAAATTTTAAATTCGCTCTCCACGATGGAAATCGAATAAAAATCATAACAAAATCCACATTATTGCTTATAAATACTAAATATCCCTTAAAATTTAGATTATATTAAAAAAAATAATAACCATAATCAAGCTTCATTATTAATAAATAGTCAATTATTGTTAATCCATATGAACATTTAATAAAGTATTAATTCCATATGCAAAAATAAATGATTAAATGCGTTGGAATAATACTTGTTGATTAATGAAATACTAATAATAATTAGAATAACCTAACACTAACAACAAATAAGTCAATAACTAATTAAATAAATAAAAATATATACAATAAATAAAATCAATTAATTAATTGACTAATTAATTAACTAAATAAAAACAACTAACAATTAACAAAAAAAATAATAATAATAATTATATATACGTATATTTCTTATTAATAACTAAACATTAATTAATTGTCAAATAATATTAGTTAATAAACGATAATTAATTGATGTAAGTTTAAAATATGCATATATTTCTATAAAATTAGAACAAAAAGTCGTCAAAGTCAACAAGGAACATAATTCTTACTATTATTAACAATTATTGTTAATAATAATTGGCTTTAAAAGTCCCAGCAAAGAGCTGAAGGTATCAGGGCAGCATGAAAGTAGAGGAGGGTCTCTCGCGACGCACGGTGTACAGGCACACGCCTCCTCTCCAATAGCTATACGGTCGGGCCCATGCCTCTCTTATACGGTAAACGAGATCGAGAGGCATTAAAGTCTCTAACTCATGCACGTCTCGCTGTCGCTTACACTCTTAACAATCATGCTTTCTTAATGCGTTTCATCTTTAATAATGCCAATAGTATGAAATGTAAATGGATATTATTGTTTATTAACATTATAAATTATGACTGTTGTTAAATTTTGATGATTATTTACCAATAAAATTGTTAAATAATCACATAAATCGAAAATACTAAATTATTTCATTAATCACAATAAAGTGAGTATAATTAACACTAAAAATTCAATTATTTATTAATAACCATAAACTAAATAAACAAAATATGTAAGATAAATAAATAACTTTTGATAAATTATGTGAGGAAAATTGTTATATAATCTCGATGATTGTAATTGACAACTATAATCAGAACACCATAAACATCAATAAATAATAATAATAATCATAATAAACAAAAAAGAAACAAAAACAACAGTCATAGTAAAACGAAATTAGTTAAAAATTTAATAAAATAACTTTAAGAATATAAATATAGAATATTAATTAAAATATTGGTCATGATAAAAGAAAAAGAGTAAAAATTAGTGGGACTCTCAGGCCGCATTGTCGTTGTGCCGACTTTGCCATTTTACCCAGGCGTTGAAGTCTCTCGATCTCCGCTCGATCTTGCAAATATACTCCCTGCGTATTCATCCTTCCCTGATGCTTCGCTCGACGAATTCAACCTGAATAATCGATTTAATCAATAATTAAATCGATTTCGACGATATTGTATATAATAAAAATTAAAAGGCAATTGAAATTTAACAAAATGCAAAAAAATATATATATATAATATTTATGAAGTTGTGAAATCCAATAAATATTAATCAACGACTAGCATATATAAAAGGTCGATAGGAATTGATAATTAAAAGTCACATGAAATTCAAAAATTTAATTTAAAAACAAAATTTTAAATATGTTATTGTAAATATATATATATATATATATATATATATATATATATATATATATATATATATATATTTTTTTTAATTTCAACGAAAATTAGTAGATACAAAGAAATAGTAAACATGATGATATAACATTGACTAAAATTTATTATAAAATAAAGGAAAAAGTACAATTATTGTAGAAATATGTATGCGTGTATGTGTAAATGCTAAACTGATTATTAATTAACTATATCCACTAAGTCACTTTCGACGTCTAAATTAATTTAAATCCCCTGAACGGACACTGCTTCACCCTCTCCAGAGAGTACTGAACCACAAGGACATTTTAATTTCCATTGATCCTGGATTATATATCGACCACAAAAACATTCACGGCCACAAATGTCATCGATAGACAATGACTCCTCACTAAATTCCATCGTCTCTATTTTTGGCAACTCCGGATCCTCTAGTATGGTGCCACAGGAACAGGTGACAACTCGCAGATCCATGACAACAAAGTTACCACATGGGCAAAATCGACACCTCGTTCCTTGAACCCTGAAAATAGTATAATAATAAAAATATATATATATATATATAAAAGAAAGGACGTTTCTTAATAAACCAACTTACTCCGTACAAACTGTTTCATTTCCAATATGCACGCAATCTCTATAATTCGGAGAATCCCTTAAATAATCAATGACCACATTATTTAAACTCTTCTCAATCTTCCTTTTTTGAAGTCGAAGTTGTCTATGACTAGAAGATTGTTTCTGAAAAGACCAAGATCCAGGAATTTTTTGAAAACGTCGTATCATGACGTTATCACACTGTGGACCCAGTCGAAAATTTGGAACAAATCCCTCAATCCCCTTTTTATCACGCAATTGTTTCGAAATACGTGACAGCTCCGTTATGAAAAAGAAAATTTTCGCCAACTTCCTTGGATCAAATTGTTGCGGCCGAACAAACGACGAATGACCTAAAACACACAAATTTCAAATCCTAAATTGTTGAACTTAAACCGAGGTAACTAAAGCACTAATGAAATGTGAAAAATCTTTACACTAATTAGTGTTCTAAAAGGAAATCCCCGAAGGATGAAATTCACAAATAGTCTATATTATATCCCCTAAAAATCAACAACATTTTACACTTAAAAACTAATCGTTTTAAACTAAGGGTGGAAACACGCACTAGAACACCTTGTCTTCTTGCATCTAGAGCACTAACAATTACAATCTCATTCAAGGAACGTTCTATGCCTATAACTTCACTAATCAAACGACGCACTGATTCAGCCGCTCCTTCTACAGGCATTTTCCATATAGCAAATTGAAAAATACCCATACGTTCTTCCAATTCCACCATACGTAAGCCCATAAGTCTTTGACTTGAAACATTTAATGTCAAGGCACGATCCAATTGTGGAATTATGGGAATATTTATTGGAAGAGGCACTGGGTGATTGATCTCTCCAGAAGTAGAAGTTGAAGGCACTGGAGAGTTTTCCCTAACTATCACATTATTTTCCACATTTTCCACCAATTGTCCTAAATTATTTTGTACATGATTATCACTTTCAGGATCCTCCAAAACACCAAGGTCAAAAGAGTCTATATCATCTGACCAATCATCAGAATCACCCATGTTACAAAAAAAATAGGAGGAAAAACTAATAAGCAACACTATTAATTACCATGAGGAACATCTCTATTCATTAAAAGAGAAACTGGTCTCATATTTTGGATGCAAAAGTCAACTAAGTCAACTGTCGAAACGTCACTTACTGAACCGCTATCGCTTATGTCTAATGAAGAACTGATTACAAAGGACTTTAACTGCAGAAGTGGGGACCATGGATCCTGAAATCATCACTCAAAAATTTGATGATCATGAAGATTTTCACGATCGTTGGACGACTCACATGGACCAAAGAGCACTCGAGATATTATATTTTGAAAACAACTTACCTTCTTCTTCTTCGCCATATCCAGTTTTGAACACGTACTGCACATAATTTAAACTCTAACACTTAATCATAACACTCAGTATTAAAAATTTCTTGTCAGCAACATTAAACTCTAAGCTCAAAGTAATAATAATTGTAAAAATTTATGAAAAATATGTATGAAAATTATAAGCCCATCGAGGACGATGAACAATTTAAGGAGGGAGCACTGTTACATCCCGACATATTTTAAATCTTACATGATTTCATAAATTTAGTAATTTAGTTAAATAATAAAATAAATACAGCTTATTAACGTAATATTTAAACAATGTCTAAAGACATAAGCTCAAATTATTACATTAACTTTTACAAATCTCAAATATAAAAGCATAAAATACAATTCATAATTAAATACTATATTCACATGATTCATTAACACGTGTTACTATTCACGTGAATGAAATAGTAATATGAATCAACGAGCTCTGTCTTTACGACAAGTGTCAAGCTATGAATGAAAGAGATGACGCATGTTTAAAAGATGATAGGGAAACATATATTCTTCTAATTCACAAAATCATTTAATATTAATAAGAATAATTATTTGATCGATTCATATGACATTTAATCATTGATAAATATTACTTATTGTCAAAATATTAAGATAAATCCATTTAAATGTATCAAATCGAAAATAAGTCAATACTCGACAATCGATTAATCGATAAACGATTGTCGAATCGATTATTGAATTCAAAAACGCTTATCAATGTCTGAATTAATGGAAATGAATCAAGTAAACATTATAAGTTTAAATTAATAACTGATAGCTAGAATAAAATGAAAAAAAGATCATATTACAATCGTAAGTGCCTAAAACAGTGCATGTCGTACGTAACTAAAACGGCGTGTGGCGAAAACACCCAAAACAAGATGCTTCCACCACCTGGTTCCCCTAAAATGCATTAGATTAGAAACTATATAAACTGCTGCAAAAATCAAAGCAATTGTCAAAAGTCCCGGTGTAGTTCAGTGCGAATAATATCATTGTAGAACGACCCTTCAGTTTAAACGCGAGTTACTGTATTCTTTCCATAAAAGGTGCAAGATAAATAATTTAACACTTAGATAACGTGAAACTGTTAATTTATAGCAAAACTCTTACAAAGTTGTGAAAGTTACATAAGTGTAACATAACAAACTGAAAGTTTCATTCACTTGAAACGAAACCAATCAAGAATCTAAATATAACGACTTTGCTGTACTTTATCAACGAAAATTGTGCAATAAACGTAAGTAACTACTGTAATAATTGTAACTTTAATTAATATTATAAACAATAAATTTATAAAAGGAATATTATTCTTGTTTTTAACGCAAAACCCATAGTTTTGACAAGTGATCACGATCCTACTATAAAAATAGAGATCAGGGCTTACAAACCTGATTAATCAGCTAACTGGTTTCAACAACCTATATAAATAAATAATTAAAATTATTTAAAAGCTTTTCTCTTGCTCGAGACGTAACAATATACTTTAAGAAAATGCCAAAATAAGATTTTTTGAAAATCGTGACTATATATAATCCTTTAAGAACTAATTTTTTGAACAATTAAATGTCGTTCCTAAGGAGACAAAAGTGAAACATTTTTAAAACAACAAATAACACAGGTGTACAGTTACCTCGTGTGGAGATTAATTTTCACATAATGTGTAGAATTGACTGGTGTAGGGTTTATTAACCACTTGAACGGCAGGGCGTCAGAATTGGCGTCAGCGTACAAGTGACAGGAGCGGCGAAATGCGAAAAATGCGTCGTAATTTGACTATTATTTACTCATTCTGTAAGGAGATATATAATATCACAACAAAGTATTTTTGTTTTTTAAAGTGAAAGAACAGACCTGTAAACAAAAAATGTTTTTTCAAATATTTAAACAATTTTTCAAGTTCATAATAATTAATAGATTCATATTAGATTAGATTCATATTCGTTTCAGTTTCTATCACAAAAATTCAAATTTTTAAAAAAACTTATTTTGTTTACAGGTCTGTTCTTTCACATTAAAAAACAAAAATACTTTGTTGTAATATTATAAATCTTCTTACAGAATGAGAAAATAGTAGTTAACGTTTTAATGCAGAAGGGAGTCAAATTAACTTCCTAGATGGTACTAGAAGGCATTCAACGTAGACCAGACACAAAATGGCGTCAAAAGTGAATTTTTATTTACAAAATCGTAACCATGTGAACAACTTCGCAAAACTTAATAGATATTCTTAAAATTGGACAGTTAAGTGTTTTTGATATCCCTGATGACGAAAACAAAGTCAGAGTTTAAAAATTCAAAATGGCGGATACAACATGTCGGACGAAATTTTTTAAAACTCTATCGATTCGCTTGATATTTGTTACTCGGGGGTTGTCAGGGTCGCTGATTACAAATCGAAACTCAGATTTTGAAAATTCAAAATGGCGGACACAAAATGTCGGATAAAATCCAATAGGGCGAAGAAAATTGGTAAAAACTAATTGGATTCACTTAAAAAATTTTACTCGGGAGTTTTAAGGGTCGGTGATTACGAATCCAAAGTCAGATTTATAAAATACAAAATCGCGGATCCAATATATAACTTTTGTGAAATCGAGTAACACATAAACAAATAATACTATGCAAGAATTCTGCACATTGGTCAAAAACAAACGAATATCTTATGCACGGAACTATAAAAAAAACAAATGACTATCACAAGCTTTGCAACAATACACTGACACTCGAATACATCAAAATATTTAAAAATAAAATAAAATTATTTATATGTTACTTTGATGTATTCGAGTGTTGGTGTATTGTTGTAAAGCTTGTGATAGTCATTTGTTTTTTATCGTGAATCCAAGTAGCAAAAAAAGAATTAATCGGTTATTTGGATTGTATTTCAGTGTATAAACAACCTCTATGAAATAAAAAAAATACTTTCAAAAAACAGACGACTAGCACAAGCTTGAATTAAAGTTACACAAAATCAAAATAACAGCAATGTTTAAAAAAATGTCAAATCCAGTACATTTTTAGAAAAACCATCCGCCATATTGAATCCTTCATTTAAAATTTTAAAAAATGGATGTAAGATTCGTGATCAGCGACCCTTAAAACTCCCGAGTAACGTGTTTCAGGCAAATTTAATCCATTTTTAGAAAAGCCATCAGCCATATTGGATCCGCCATTTTGAAATTTCTAAATCTGACTTTGGATTCGTAATCAGCGACCTTTAAAACCCCCGAGTCAAAATTTTCAAGTGAATCCAAATAGTTTTTAACAATTTTCTTCGCCTTATTGGATTTTATCAGCCATTTTGTGTCCGCCATTTTGAATGTTTTAAATCTGAGTTTCGATTTGTAATCAGCGATCCTGAAAACCCTCGAGTAACAAATATCAAGCGAATCGACAGAGTTTTAAAAAATTTCGTCCGCCATGTTGTATCCGCCATTTTGAATTTTCAAACTCTGACTTTGTTTTCATCATCAGGGACATCAAACACACTTAACTTTCCAATTTTAAGAATATCTATTAAGTTTTGCGAAGTTGTTCACATGGTTACGATTTTGTAAATAAAAATTCACTTTTGACGCCATTTTGAAAATTTTTATTTTGGAATACCCCTTACTCATTGGGAATATGTTTTTGACGCGTTATTTAGTACTTTTAGATGTATTCCAAGATGAATACATGTACTAAAATTGAAAAAACTTAAAAAAACATAAAAATTTCATGTTTTTTTAAAAACATATGTAATTTGTTCATTTATAAATTTATAAAATTTTTCGGAACGCCATTCAAAAGAGTGGTTTTTGGCCAATAAGGAAATATTATTTCGGATTTTTTTCTGTTCAATTTTTATGTTAATATATAGTGTCAAACTTTGACCAAAAAAATTGTACATTTGGGCGTTAATGGGTTAAAAGGATCCGAAATAACCTTTTATAAATTTTTTGATATTATTTTTGAAAATAATTTGATACAAGACTTTACATTGTATCCAAAAGGAATAATTGTGACGAGTAAAAATAAGAAAAAACACATCAACACACTATCAACTATATTTTCTATATTTGCTCTAAATGGAATTTTAATTCAAGCATCAAATTGTAAGCTCTTTTTGGACAAAATCGACGCACATGATTATATGGATTCGCAAATTGAACCCGACAACACAGTACCAATACCAAATCCTTCTTATAACGGTCAATTAATGTTGCATTTTCAATTTTTCGGACATTACTTTAAGGTGATTCTTGTCGAATATTCTGATCACGAAATTAAATTAATTAAGCAATCAAGACGAAAATACCAACCCCCAGAAATATTATACAACGAAGAAGAAAAAATCTGCTAAGCCTTAGTTCATGCTAGAAGAAGATTCAACCAATTTATTGGAGAGAACGATATACTACTTTCAAACGGACGAAATGGATTTAATTGGCTAAGTGAAACTGAAGCCACAAATACAAGAATAAATCATTGGAGATACGAACTACAGACTTCAAAATGGATCTTATGCCAAAATAATTAAGAAAAGAAATAAACAATACAATCATGAATCTCATTAAAATAAATTTTATATAAACTAACAAACTAAATTTCCCAATAACTAAACAATATTATTAAAATAAAACTTTAAACGTGTAATAAGATAGAAATAATAAAATATATCCTTATACGTAATATAATTAAGACTTAACTAATTCAAAAATTAGAACAATCAGCCTTTTTCAAGGCTAACAAATCCTTATAGTTCATAAATTATAACAATCGGCCTTTTTTAAGGCCACCAAATTATAACGCTTTAAAAATTACAACAATCAGCCTTTTTCAAGGCTAAAAAAACCTTATAGTTCATAAATTACAACAATCGGCCTTTTTTAAGGCCACTAAATTATAACGCTTTAAACATTACAACAATCAGCCTTTTTCAAGGCTATCAACTTCATATAGTTCATAAATTATAACAATTGGTCTTTTTTAAGATCACAAAAAAATTATATTGGATCTGCTATTTTGAATTTTAACAAACTGACTTCAGATTCGTATTCAGCGACCGCAAAAACCCCCGAGTAACGAATATCAAGCGAATCCGATGAATTTTTCAAAAACGTGTCTGCCATATTGGATTCGCCATTTTGAATTTTTGAAATCTGACTTCAAATTCGTAATCAGCGACCCCAAAAACCCCCGAGTAACAAATTTTAAGAGAATTCAAGAAATTTAAAAAAATTGTCCGCCATATTGGATCCACCATTTTGAATTTTTTAAATTTGACTTCAGATTAATGTTCAGCGACCCTAGTAACATAATAATCAATCATTTTTTAGAAGGTTAAAATTATTTTAAGGCTTAATTCAACAAAATTGTTTTCCTATTAATGAAAAAATTATGCAAAAACAGTTATAGCAAGTACGCCATATTGAATTTTTAAATTCGCCACTTTCCATTTGATGCAGTATAATCTTACGAGTATTTTGATATATGGGTGATTTTCAAATAACTGTCATATTTGCATGTCCCCATAGATAAATGACTAATAAAATTATTATTTTTTGCCACTCACTTCATAAATCACTTAATAGAAGTCTCTTCTTAAAGATACTTAATATTCAGTTTGTTAACATTAACATTATCATAGTTGGAATTAAGAAAATAGGGTTAAAATGTCAGGTCCGTGGCATACGTTTTTTTAAAATTTTGTTCTGAAATTTTCACGTAAGCAAATATTAAAACTATCTTTTAAGTACTTTGTAGGCCAAATCTAACCAGATGTTTTACATATAAAAATATTTTTATTACAATGATATTCTACGTACATAAGCACTTTTTTCATGTTTTAAATTGTTAATTGCTTTCTACCAACACATGTTAACGTCATCGTGATTTTATTACTCAATTCTATGTTTAATTGACTTCTACTGGTATTATTTTGAAGTGCGAACATTGAAAAGAAAATATTTATTCGATTTTTTATTTCTTTACGTGTTTTGACTGTGACACACATGTCAGGACCGTGGAAAAATGTCAGGTCCGTGGCATGTAACTTTTGCATTTTCTTTGCGTTTTCCATCGTAGCTTTAGAAATATTTAAAATCTTGTAGTTTTCATTTGAACATATACTTTAATAACAAAAATGTACTGGAATATGTAATAAATTTCAAATTTGGTTCACTATTTTAGCAGAAAAATGTCTTATTCAAAAAAATCACAGTTATTTGAAAATCACCCATATCATAAATTGATTTCTGTTGATTAGAATTTTGGGCAGAGCTTTGGGCCGGTTGACGTGAAACGTCCCATATATATATATATATATATATATATATATATATATATATATATATATATAATATTATATATAAATATATATATATATATATATATATATATATATATATATATATATATATATATATATATACTCTATCAATTACAATCTGGCCTTTTTATAAATCCAAAATGGCGGACAAGTTATGACACATTATATGGCTGAAAAGTAGAAAATGTCTAATTGAAACATCATATAAGAAGAAAAAAACGTTCCAATTGTCAATTCATTGATCACCAACTGTGTTAGAGGTTTAAAGAATCAAAATATGTTAAAATTTTTCAAAATTTTTAGAAATACAAAATGGCAAATCAAATATGGCGGACTATTTTTTTTAAATAACCCAATTTACTCGAAACTTTTTTCTCGGGGGTTTTTGGGGTCGCTGATTACAAATCTGAACTCAATTTTCAAAAATACCAAATGGCGGACTATTTTTTTTAAATAACTCAATTTACTCGAAACTTGTTACTCGTGGGTTTTTGGGGTCGCTGATTACAAATTTGATATCAGATTTTTAAAATTCAAAATGGCGAATCCAATATGGCGGACTATTTTTTTAAATGACCCGATTTACTCGAAACCTGTCGGGAGCTTGTTTTTTTATTACATATATCACATCAGATTTTATTTATTATTTGAAAAGCTCTCTGCGTTACAGGGTTGATAATGTCTTGAAATATGCGGTTTGAACCTCGCATTACTGTATATTTTTATTAATTTTTTTTGCTAAAAATGTACAGATGCGTGTTTAAAAGAAAACAATTCTCAAAGTTCGGAAACAACATCATCTCAAGAATATGACTATTCAGACGTGGAACCGGAATCATGTCCAAAGAAGATAAAGTGCATGTCTAGGGAAGATGAATTAGAAGAACTTCTTACTGGACTGAAGAAACTATTTGCTAGCTTGCCTGAAAATGATCCTCTGCGATTATACATTTTGATAACAGCTCCTGATTGTTGGACGATTCGTAAAATTCAAAGTGAATTTAATACTTCTTATAGAATGGCTCAAAAATCTAAAAAATTGAAAAAAGATGCAGGAGTCTTGAGAAGTCCAATTCCAAAGAAAGGCAAAAATTTACCCGAGAACATAGTTGAAATAGTTAAAAGATTTTACGAAAATGATATAAATAGTAGGGTAATGCCAAATAAAAAGATGTTGTAAGTGTGAAAATAGATGGTCAAAAACTAAGTATGCAAAAACAATTGTTGTTGACTGATGTCAAAATTCTGCACGAACAGTTTAAGGAAAACATCCTGAAATTAAAATAGGTTTAAGTAAATTCGCGGAGTTACGTCCAAAATGGTGTGTGCTAGCTGGCTCAAGTGGAACACATAGTGTTTGTGTATGTGTCATCCACGAAAATTTCAAATTAATGATCGATGCTGTTAATTTGAAGAATTTGACAAATCACCTACCGAAGAAAATTCAAGACTACAATGACTGCCTCAAGTTTATCACATGTGAAAACGCTAAGCCAGCTTGTTATTTCAATGAATGTAATGTGTGCCCTGGAATAAACAATTTTTCTGATTACGTCCTCAACATCTTAAAAGAAAACGAGATAGACCAAATAATTTACCGTGTATGGCAATCCACCGACAAATGTACTCTGAAAAAAGAATGCCTTTCAGCTGAAGATTTCGTGGATGAATTGAGTACTCATGTAAGAAAATTATTGCCTTACGACTTTATTACTAGAAATCGGTCTAAATATTTATTCAACCGAAAGAATAACTTAAGTGAAGAAGAAGTAATGTTACATTCAGACTTTTCGGAAAATTACGCTTATGTTGTGCAAAACGCACCACAAGCTTTTCATTATAACAATGACCAATCAACCTGTATTATCTTACCTGTATTATGTTAGGATTACCTGTGTTATCATCCTGTATTAATTTACTATAGATGTGGTGAAAAAATCAAACACCGTAGTTTTGTGCTGTTGTCCGAATGAACAACCCATGACACTACTGCTGTGTATGTAATGCAATCTATGATTATTCCGGAAATTAAAAAAATCTGTCCTAAAGTTAAAAAAGTTATTCATGTAACTGATGGCGCTAAACAAACTTACAAAAATCGTTTCCAAATGAAGAATTTGATGCATTTTGACGAAGACATTGGCATTAATACGGAATTGGCATTTCCATGAAATTGCGCATGGTAAGGGTGCATGCGACGGAGTTGGTGCTATATTGAAGAGAGAGGCCACACGAGCAAGCCTCCAAGCTCAACCATCGGAAGCAATTTTATCATCTCAAGATTTGTTTAAATGGGCTAAAGGTAAATTTTCGCAAATGGAAATTTTTTATTACAGCAAAGAAATGCATTCCAAAATGCAGAAAAAGCTTGCAAAAAGATTCACCTTGGCTCCAAGCGTCACGAAAATTCAGAATGGACATGTATTCATTCTCACTAAGAACAAACAGTTAGAAGTGAAACGGTACTCCAGCGCATTAGACAATCTTTCAGTGGTTTAGTATTAAATTTAAGGTTATTTGTTTTCTAAAAAATTCTAAAAATACAAAAAAATTCTAAGAAATACAAAAAAATCTTTTAAATTAAAAAAACAAATAAAAAAAGTAATGCGGGCTTCAAAGCATATATTTGAAGACAGTCTCAACCCTGTAAACGCAGAGAGCTTTTCAAATAAAAAATAAAATCTGACGTGATATATGTAATAGAAAACAAGCCCCGACAAGTTTTAAGTATATTGGGTAATTTAAAAAAATAGTCTGCCATATTGGATCCGCCATTTTGAATTTTTAAAATCTGATATTAAATTCGTAATCAGCGACCTTACTAATACCTTACTATTATTATAATGAATATTTAGTAAATTAGAACTTTATATTAATAATAAAAAAAAGAAAATAATAACAGGAAATTCGTGAGTTTTGAAATATTACAATAAATTATTATTAATTCTTACTAATAATCTTTATTTTTAATTTTTAGTAAAAATAACAAAAGAAAATATATACTCATAAAAAAAATTTTAATAAATAAATAATAATAATAACAAAAAGAAACTGTTTCATGTGAATTTTGGAACAAAACTATTAATATTAACTTAATAATTACAGAATAAATTTATTCATTTATATAATATGCAAACATCGCAGTGTTTCCTCTATTCATTTTTTTATTTCAAAAGATTCCCCTATATTGCCCTTTTTGTCAATATTCCCTTTTTTCTATTCTTTCTTCTTACAACAATTTTGTGTTGTACAGCAAAGAAAAAATGCACGCAGAAAAATGGATTATACAATTAGAAATATAGAAAATAAGATTATACTGCATATAATCTGATTATTACTTTTTATAATCTATTTACAACCTTTTAATGTTTTAAAATTGTTTCTGGTATTGATGATAGATTATACATTTTATGATCCAAAATCGAATCAAATTCTAATTCTGGACTATTACTATAGCAATACGTTTTTCTCAAATTGTCATATTTATAATGTTAAAGTTATTTTGAAAAAATGTTGTGATCGAACTTTTTACATGTGCTGCTATTTTAATTTTCCAGGTTTGTAAATTTCTGGTAATTTCATTTTTATAAATCTAATAACAATTATAGCGTTAAACATTTATTTATCATTAGTTTATTGTTGATTACAACCATTCTTAGTTTAAATATTACAAGGGAATATTATTTTTAACTTTTTCTTAAAAGTATTTTTATTTACTTACAAAGTATAAATTTGTTTTTTAGTAAGAATTTAATTGTTTTTGATAAATTGATCAAATATTATTTAATTAAATAATAAAAAAATGTGATTGATCAATTGATTTAATTGAGAAATTATTAGGCAATTAAATATTAAATTAATTTTTTTAATTTATGGGTTAGTTGTGATTTGTCAAAATTTTATTTATTTAAAATATCGTAAAGACCAATTATATTGATGCAAGTTTTATAATCCAAATTAATATAATCAATAATTTGAAAGTATTATAATTCTGGTTAACTGTCCTATGTACAATGTAAAAATATTGTAGGAGATATAATCTGGATTGTTTCACATATAATCTATTTCTCTTCGTGTATTTTCCATAGGAAATATTTTTTTTCATCTGAGTCAATTACATCTTTTCTCTGGTTGTATTCGGTAGTCATTATAATTCAATTTCAAAATTTTTGGAAAATTTATTTTAAGACATAGCTAAAATATAAAATTTTTGTGCAAAATCCAACCTCCTCCCTCACTCCATTTCTTCCACTCTTTCTTTTTTTAACGCACAACATTCAACACAACATTCAACACAAAACCTAACTTTCTCTCTCTCTCTCTCTCTCTCTTCCGCATTGATTCATCTTTCTTTAACACGCGATAATCACTCAATTCTATTCCCCCCGTTCACTCTCGTGCGTTCTCTATCACTCTTATGCACTCTCTTCCTATCAATGCTCTTCATTCATAAAAGTATCTTTTCCTTACTCGAAATGCAATCCAATGAAACATTTCTATATATATATATATATATATATCGTAGGCAGATAGCATAATCTGGCAGTAGGCAAACTACCTAGGCAGTTGGCCAACCGCTGGCAGTTAGCAGAATGACTGGTTTAAAATGAATTCAATTAGTCATTTAGTCAACTGCCTAGGCAGTTTGCAAACTGCCCAAGACGTTTCAGGCAATTAGAAATGGATAATAAAAATCTTATTTATCAGTCAAAATAAAAAAAATGTTCTTTATTATACACGTAAAGTAATTCACATTATTCCAAAATGGGAAAAAGAAGAAGACATATTGAAAAATCTAAATACTGTAATAAATGATATTAAAGGGAATATTGTATTTAATTTCTTATTATTATTTGTTAGAACAGTTTGCTATCTTATGACACCTAGATCCACAGAATATTTTTGCTTTAAAGCAAGAGCATCGATTTATTTTGCATTGATTTTTTGCCGGTTTGCAGTTACATTTTTTCATACCTTGACCACCACTGACTGATTGCATAGACGCAGCTTCTCTTAAAGAAAGAAAATTGTCTTTAGGAACAGCGTTTACGCTTACCACTTCAGTTCCAGTTTTTTGTATGTCGGACCGAGGAAACCAACCATTGATTAGTCCATCTTGCGTTCCAATTTTGTAGACACCATTTTTAATGTCAGTCACTATCCCTAAAATACTGCTAAAATTTAATGGTCCTCGGTCAACATTCGGAACTGATAGTCTGAATATGAGCTTCTAAAAGTTTTAAATAATAATCCTCCATTGCACAAACATAAACAAAGAGATCGGAATCGTTTTTTTTTTCGTTTTAAAATGATATGGCATTCACTTCCAACTTGCAAAAGTTCATATCTTTTTGAGTAGGGGAGAGTAGGCTACATTGAACCAGCGTCAACAGTGAACCACTTTAATTTTCTAAGAAATGACTGAGTGGAATTTTTTCTTATTTAATATATAAATTAGTATTACTGAAAGCGACTACGTCCAAAAATTTCGAGCACGTAGGTTTATTATTTACAAAGAAAAACGAAAAAAACTGTTTTTCACGTACAAAACAAAAAATTTTGTGAAAATATAATGAATTTTTTTTATTGAAATAGGAAGTTTTAAAAATTAGTAAACTTGTGATTTATGTCGCTTAGGGTGTCAACTTGAATATTCCGATGTGATAAAGAATTTTAAGCCTTACATAAATTTATTATAAACAATTTTTGTTGTGAATGTCATGTGTATACTGTGAGCCAGGCAACACTGAACCACCCAAAAAAGCAAAGAATTTTCAATTTTAAGAGTGGTAAAGTTGTCTGCTCTACTAATTAGTAAGAAAAATACTAAAAGACATGCTTTCATCACAATTGTGAACGAGATAAACTCAAACTGTCACTTTACCTACCTAACCTGACATCAAAATATATTAATCTCCTATATTAACAAATAATAACTCTTTAACAACAATTTTGTATTTTTTAAATGAAAAATAATATTTTTTACAATGTGTAAGTAGAAATATTATTTTTGAAGTAAATTGTAGTGTTTTATTAAAGGTGGTTCAATGTAGACACAGATTCTTCGAAATAAGAAAAGTGCAACTTGTTAGAAAAAAATTAAATTTGAATATTTAATCATAATAATTTGTGTTTGTAACGTGTATATTAACTAAAGGAGTACTTCAGCTTAATGTTGATACAAAAACCTGATCAAAATTTGTAAAATTTAATTAGTTCTTGGACTTTAGAAAATACCCGGTTCAATGTAGCCTACCCTCCCCTACTGATAAAAAGATGTCGGATTTTCACAATTACTCAAATTTTGCTGTAAAATTTCTTTTACACTCTCTACCCGTTTTCTATCCCACATTGCTCTGCTACCACGTTGTTTTTTAAGAATTAATTTTAATTTCTCCTCAAACTCAGATTGATTGACTGCATTTCCTTCCATTTTAAATTTAAACACTAATATTTCACTTAATTAAAAAAATTGAATTTTATTAACTGGATGAATAAGACGCAGCTGAAATTTGCAAACGAATTTTCGAAACTAAAATAATATTTGATGAATTTTGTAGTTAAATCGTTTTCGAAATTAAGGTCCTAATATTTTATTTATATAATGTAAGAAAACAACAATATTCTTTTCAATAACTTCTTATATTTGTTTACTTTGTACATGTCAATAACAAATGTTAATAAATTACAATATTTCCTTTAATATCATTCATTACAATATTTCAATTTTTGAATATATCTTCTTTTTTTTCTAATTGCCTAAAACGTCTTGGGCAGTTTGCAAACTGCCTAGGCAGTTGACTAAATGACTTTATTGAATTCATTTTAAACCGGTCATTCTGCTAACTGCCAGCGGTTGGCCAACTGCCTAGGCAGTTTTCCTACTGCCGGATTATACTATCTGCCTACGATATATATATAAAGAATAAATTTACAGATTTTAAACATATTAATTAAAACGGGAGGTATTCAATTTTTTCTAATCATTTAAAAAATGGAAAATTTTTTATTTTTTTATTTTTTAATATATATATCTTTTAAACTTTTGACGTCAAAATAATGGAATTTAGAATATTTTGTTTATCCAATTAATCAAAAAATTTTTAATTACAAAACTTTGAAAATATTAAAAATGGTAATCGATAAATGGTAAACAATGTGAAAAAATATTAATTTGTAGCTTTAAAATTATTTTTTAAGGAGATTGAAAATGGAGATTTTTTTATAATAAAATTCATACCACAGAAATTCAAGAATGCCTGTGAAACGATACTTGCATTATGCTTCTGGGGAAAAACTTAAAAAGTAAAAAGTTTTGTTATTTTAATTCTAGGCTTAACTATTATGGATGTTTTGAGCATTGTAAAGGCTAAAGTTAAACAGAGTGTCTATTATTATTTTTGTGTAACAAACTATCCGGTTTTTTCCATCTTTGTTCAAATTTTTCCAGGTGTATATTTTCTCATCAAATATAAATTTTTTTTGATAAGAATAAACGATAAATAAAACTACAAATGGCTACAAAAATTCACATATTTTATAAAAATACTCTTCGACGAGTTTTTGTTTTTACAAATACTTTTAACAGGGGTTCTACCAACTGTGAAAAACGGGAAATATGCAGGAATTTTATTTAATAAGAAAAATTGTGAATTCAGCTTGCAATATAGGTCTTATTTTACGTTTAAGCAATTATGATACAATTAGTCCGAATTTGACATTACTATAACTCCAAAAACTGGTGGAAATTTAGGATTAACTTATAATACTATAATTAGATTTCTACAAATAATTGACAAACATTGTTTTCTGCATTTTAATAAATACAAAATTAATTATTTGATGATAAAATTTAATCACTGTCTTAAAATAGTAATATTTTTATAATGAAATAGTTAATGGTAGCTAATCATAATTTCTCTAGTCAAATTAAATTTACCAGACTTAAATTAAAGACCCAGAATTAAATTTTCGAGACTGGTAGACATAATTTCATTTCGGAAGCTGACGACATGGGAAAGTACGAACATTCAACAAAAGTATCTTAAATTTAATTTATTAAGTCGCTCTTAAGATATATTCTTAAAATATACGATATCTCTCAGAGTTGGTTTACATTCCTTTTTCCAGAGCTTCCTTTCCTATTTGTTTGAATTTAAGAATTTAACCTTTAGATCTAAATTTCTATTTATTTTATATATATATATATATACACAATGTTCTTGTTCAGGACCTTATAATCTACTACTGTGACGTCCCTCATAAAATTTTTATATTCTTATTTCAATATATATATATATATTAAATATATATATTTTAAAGTCGAAATAAGAATATAAAAATTTTATGAGGGACGTCACAGTAGTAGATTATAAGGTCCTAAACAAGAACATTGTTATATATATATATTTTTTTTTTATTTATTGGTTTATACACCTGTCTTCAGCCTTACATACTTGGCTATACAAGTGTTTCTTACAATTCATGCTTTACAAATGTTTCTTTATATACAATTCTTAATACTAAGTTTGCGCCTACAGAACGTCTTTCGAAATTAGGAGTACTCGCATTAGCCTGGACTACCCGTCTAATGGGTTTTCTCGCCAGAGGAGAGGGAAACTGTAGAAAACCTTCTCCTGAGTACAACTGGTTTATCGACAGTCGAGTTCTAATGGTGTGTACCGGACAATAATCGAAAGTGCACATCATTATACCTCGACGTCAAACCTCCCGCTGAGATTATCTCACATGCCGGAAAAATCCAAGCCAAATGGGCGCGAACCAAGTACCCTTGGTCCTAGAACGTCCGCCAAGCGAGGCATCTTATCCGACCGAGCTAATCTGTCGGTCTATATATATATATATATATATATATATATATATATATATATATATATATATATATATATATATATATATTTTAAAGTCGAAATAAGAATATAAAAATTTTATGAGGGACGTCACAGTAGTAGATTATAAGGTCCTAAACAAGAACATTGTAGGAGATGCATTTCCGTTTCCTAGCATAATTTCTGCATTCGATATACTAGGCAGTGCGCGATACTTTACCGTGTTTGACCTCGCTAGTGGATTCCATCTAGTAGAGATCCACCTCGATGTCAGAAACAAGACCGGTTTTTCTTCGCGTAATTGACATTTCGAATATAAAAGAATCACGATAAATGCTATTTCCTTAAACCAAAGGTAGCCTAGCTTGGACACATAATAATATTTTGGTGAGCATTACTCATTTGTTAATTTAGCTGTGAGGTTGTAACATTTTTTTTAAATGGACAATGAAAATTATATTGATTTCGATGATAATTATCTTTCTGAAATCGGACATCGTGAATCCGTTCAAAATTTTGATTTATCTTTATTAGAAAATAATCAAAGTGAAACAGAACCAGTTAATAGTTAATTAACAAACTTGATAGGGACTTTGTTAGGCTTCGCCGTGTTGAAGAGCGACTGGGATTATTTTATTTTGCATTTTGGATAGTAAAATTAATTAGTGCCGTGCAGAATTTGGTCTCTTTGTGTAACGAAAGATTTCAGTGGGTAGTATCAAGCAAATATTTTGAAATCGACAAACTCTTAGATAAAAGACGGGCCAATGTTTTAATTAAAGTGTCATCGATTGACTTAAGAAACTTGATTTTAAACAATAAGCAATTGTTTTTACTCAAAGGGTTTAACGTGAATCACCAATGATCGTTAATAACTCTCATTTATTTTGTTGTTTAAAATACTGTTGTATTTGTTTTGTA
>JAVJHS010000380.1:0-45977 GCA_032873175.1 Leptopilina drosophilae | reverse complement strand
TGCAAAATTTACAATTGCAAATAATTAGGAAATGAAAAATTCATAAAAATTGAAGAATTTTACGAATTTCAGTTTTTCCATTAGAAAAAATACGAAAAAAACGACGATTTTTAAATTTCGAAAATATTTTAAATTCTGTTAAAAACTCATTTTTTAAGTGTAATTGTACGAGAAAATAAGTAAATTTTTTAAATCTAGTCGAAAATAGCAATTTTGAATTTTTCTGTAAAAGAAGAATCGAAAAAATCATCAAATTTTTATTTTTCAGAAATTTAGGAAATCGCATAAAAACTGCTTTTTCGTTTAAAATTCTGATGAAAAATGAAAACAAATTACGAATTTATGCAAAATTTACAATTGCAAATAATTAGGAAATGAAAAATTCATAAAAATTGAAGAATTTTACGAATTTCAGTTTTTCCATTAGAAAAAATACGAAAAAAACGACGATTTTTAAATTTCGAAAATATTTTAAATTCTGTTAAAAACTCATTTTTTAAGTGTAATTGTACGAGAAAATAAGTAAATTTTTTAAATCTAGTCGAAAATAGCAATTTTGAATTTTTCTGTAAAAGAAGAATCGAAAAAATCATCAAATTTTTATTTTTCAGAAATTTAGGAAATCGCATAAAAACTGATTTTTCGTTTAAAATTCTGATGAAAAATGAAAACAAATTACGAATTTATGCAAAATTTACAATTGCAAATAATTAGGAAATGAAAAATTCATAAAAATTGAAGAATTTTACGAATTTCAGTTTTTCCATTAGAAAAAATACGAAAAAAACGACGATTTTTAAATTTCGAAAATATTTTAAATTCTGTTAAAAACTCATTTTTTAAGTGTAATTGTACGAGAAAATAAGTAAATTTTTTAAATCTAGTCGAAAATAGCAATTTTTTATTTTTTCTGTAAAAGAAGAATCGAAAAAATCATCAAATTTTTATTTTTCAGAAATTTAGGAAATCGCATAAAAACTGATTTTTCGTTTAAAATTCTGATGAAAAATGAAAACAAATTACGAATTTATGCAAAATTTACAATTGCAAATAATTAGGAAATGAAAAATTCATAAAAATTGAAGAATTTTACGAATTTCAGTTTTTCCATTAGAAAAAATACGAAAAAAACGACGATTTTTAAATTTCGAAAATATTTTAAATTCTGTTAAAAACTCATTTTTTAAGTGTAATTGTACGAGAAAATAAGTAAATTTTTTAAATCTAGTCGAAAATAGCAATTTTGAATTTTTCTGTAAAAGAAGAATCGAAAAAATCATCAAATTTTTATTTTTCAGAAATTTAGGAAATCGCATAAAAACTGATTTTTCGTTTAAAATTCTGATGAAAAATGAAAACAAATTACGAATTTATGCAAAATTTACAATTGCAAATAATTAGGAAATGAAAAATTCATAAAAATTGAAGAATTTTACGAATTTCAGTTTTTCCATTAGAAAAAATACGAAAAAAACGACGATTTTTAAATTTCGAAAATATTTTAAATTCTGTTAAAAACTCATTTTTTAAGTGTAATTGTACGAGAAAATAAGTAAATTTTTTAAATCTAGTCGAAAATAGCAATTTTGAATTTTTCTGTAAAAGAAGAATCGAAAAAATCATCAAATTTTTATTTTTCAGAAATTTAGGAAATCGCATAAAAACTGATTTTTCGTTTAAAATTCTGATGAAAAATGAAAACAAATTACGAATTTATGCAAAATTTACAATTGCAAATAATTAGGAAATGAAAAATTCATAAAAATTGAAGAATTTTACGAATTTCAGTTTTTCCATTAGAAAAAATACGAAAAAAACGACGATTTTTAAATTTCGAAAATATTTTAAATTCTGTTAAAAACTCATTTTTTAAGTGTAATTGTACGAGAAAATAAGTAAATTTTTTAAATCTAGTCGAAAATAGCAATTTTGAATTTTTCTGTAAAAGAAGAATCGAAAAAATCATCAAATTTTTATTTTTCAGAAATTTAGGAAATCGCATAAAAACTGATTTTTCGTTTAAAATTCTGATGAAAAATGAAAACAAATTACGAATTTATGCAAAATTTACAATTGCAAATAATTAGGAAATGAAAAATTCATAAAAATTGAAGAATTTTACGAATTTCAGTTTTTCCATTAGAAAAAATACGAAAAAAACGACGATTTTTAAATTTCGAAAATATTTTAAATTCTGTTAAAAACTCATTTTTTAAGTGTAATTGTACGAGAAAATAAGTAAATTTTTTAAATCTAGTCGAAAATAGCAATTTTGAATTTTTCTGTAAAAGAAGAATCGAAAAAATCATCAAATTTTTATTTTTCAGAAATTTAGGAAATCGCATAAAAACTGATTTTTCGTTTAAAATTCTGATGAAAAATGAAAACAAATTACGAATTTATGCAAAATTTACAATTGCAAATAATTAGGAAATGAAAAATTCATAAAAATTGAAGAATTTTACGAATTTCATTTTTTCCATTATAAAAAATACGAAAAAAACGACGATTTTTAAATTTCGAAAATATTTTAAATTCTGTTAAAAACTCATTTTTTAAGTGTAATTGTACGAGAAAATAAGTAAATTTTTTAAATCTAGTCGAAAATAGCAATTTTGAATTTTTCTGTAAAAGAAGAATCGAAAAAATCATCAAATTTTTATTTTTCAGAAATTTAGGAAATCGCATAAAAACTGATTTTTCGTTTAAAATTCTGATGAAAAATGAAAACAAATTACGAATTTATGCAAAATTTACAATTGCAAATAATTAGGAAATGAAAAATTCATAAAAATTGAAGAATTTTACGAATTTCAGTTTTTCCATTAGAAAAAATACGAAAAAAAACGACGATTTTTAAATTTCGAAAATATTTTAAATTCTGTTAAAAACTCATTTTTTAAGTGTAATTGTACGAGAAAATAAGTAAATTTTTTAAATCTAGTCGAAAATAGCAATTTTGAATTTTTCTGTAAAAGAAGAATCGAAAAAATCATCAAATTTTTATTTTTCAGAAATTTAGGAAATCGCATAAAAACTGATTTTTCGTTTAAAATTCTGATGAAAAATGAAAACAAATTACGAATTTATGCAAAATTTACAATTGCAAATAATTAGGAAATGAAAAATTCATAAAAATTGAAGAATTTTACGAATTTCAGTTTTTCCATTAGAAAAAATACGAAAAAAACGACGATTTTTAAATTTCGAAAATATTTTAAATTCTGTTAAAAACTCATTTTTTAAGTGTAATTGTACGAGAAAATAAGTAAATTTTTTAAATCTAGTCGAAAATAGCAATTTTGAATTTTTCTGTAAAAGAAGAATCGAAAAAATCATCAAATTTTTATTTTTCAGAAATTTAGGAAATCGCATAAAAACTGATTTTTCGTTTAAAATTCTGATGAAAAATGAAAACAAATTACGAATTTATGCAAAATTTACAATTGCAAATAATTAGGAAATGAAAAATTCATAAAAATTGAAGAATTTTACGAATTTCAGTTTTTCCATTAGAAAAAATACGAAAAAAAAAGACGATTTTTAAATTTCAAAAATATTTTAAATTCTGTTAAAAACTCATTTTTTAAGTGTAATTGTACGAGAAAATAAGTAAATTTTTTAAATCTAGTCGAAAATAGCAATTTTGAATTTTTCTGTAAAAGAAGAATCGAAAAAATCATCAAATTTTTATTTTTCAGAAATTTAGGAAATCGCATAAAAACTGATTTTTCGTTTAAAATTCTGATGAAAAATGAAAACAAATTACGAATTTATGCAAAATTTACAATTGCAAATAATTAGGAAATGAAAAATTCATAAAAATTGAAGAATTTTACGAATTTCAGTTTTTCCATTAGAAAAAATACGAAAAAAACGACGATTTTTAAATTTCGAAAATATTTTAAATTCTGTTAAAAACTCATTTTTTAAGTGTAATTGTACGAGAAAATAAGTAAATTTTTTAAATCTAGTCGAAAATAGCAATTTTGAATTTTTCTGTAAAAGAAGAATCGAAAAAATCATCAAATTTTTATTTTTCAGAAATTTAGGAAATCGCATAAAAACTGATTTTTCGTTTAAAATTCTGATGAAAAATGAAAACAAATTACGAATTTATGCAAAATTTACAATTGCAAATAATTAGGAAATGAAAAATTCATAAAAATTGAAGAATTTTACGAATTTCAGTTTTTCCATTAGAAAAAATACGAAAAAAACGACGATTTTTAAATTTCGAAAATATTTTAAATTCTGTTAAAAACTCATTTTTTAAGTGTAATTGTACGAGAAAATAAGTAAATTTTTTAAATCTAGTCGAAAATAGCAATTTTGAATTTTTCTGTAAAAGAAGAATCGAAAAAATCATCAAATTTTTATTTTTCAGAAATTTAGGAAATCGCATAAAAACTGATTTTTCGTTTAAAATTCTGATGAAAAATGAAAACAAATTACGAATTTATGCAAAATTTACAATTGCAAATAATTAGGAAATGAAAAATTCATAAAAATTGAAGAATTTTACGAATTTCAGTTTTTCCATTAGAAAAAATACGAAAAAAACGACGATTTTTAAATTTCGAAAATATTTTAAATTCTGTTAAAAACTCATTTTTTAAGTGTAATTGTACGAGAAAATAAGTAAATTTTTTAAATCTAGTCGAAAATAGCAATTTTGAATTTTTCTGTAAAAGAAGAATCGAAAAAATCATCAAATTTTTATTTTTCAGAAATTTAGGAAATCGCATAAAAACTGATTTTTCGTTTAAAATTCTGATGAAAAATGAAAACAAATTACGAATTTATGCAAAATTTACAATTGCAAATAATTAGGAAATGAAAAATTCATAAAAATTGAAGAATTTTACGAATTTCAGTTTTTCCATTAGAAAAAATACGAAAAAAACGACGATTTTTAAATTTCGAAAATATTTTAAATTCTGTTAAAAACTCATTTTTTAAGTGTAATTGTACGAGAAAATAAGTAAATTTTTTAAATCTAGTCGAAAATAGCAATTTTGAATTTTTCTGTAAAAGAAGAATCGAAAAAATCATCAAATTTTTATTTTTCAGAAATTTAGGAAATCGCATAAAAACTGATTTTTCGTTTAAAATTCTGATGAAAAATGAAAACAAATTACGAATTTATGCAAAATTTACAATTGCAAATAATTAGGAAATGAAAAATTCATAAAAATTGAAGAATTTTACGAATTTCAGTTTTTCCATTAGAAAAAATACGAAAAAAACGACGATTTTTAAATTTCGAAAATATTTTAAATTCTGTTAAAAACTCATTTTTTAAGTGTAATTGTACGAGAAAATAAGTAAATTTTTTAAATCTAGTCGAAAATAGCAATTTTGAATTTTTCTGTAAAAGAAGAATCGAAAAAATCATCAAATTTTTATTTTTCAGAAATTTAGGAAATCGCATAAAAACTGATTTTTCGTTTAAAATTCTGATGAAAAATGAAAACAAATTACGAATTTATGCAAAATTTACAATTGCAAATAATTAGGAAATGAAAAATTCATAAAAATTGAAGAATTTTACGAATTTCAGTTTTTCCATTAGAAAAAATACGAAAAAAACGACGATTTTTAAATTTCGAAAATATTTTAAATTCTGTTAAAAACTCATTTTTTAAGTGTAATTGTACGAGAAAATAAGTAAATTTTTTAAATCTAGTCGAAAATAGCAATTTTGAATTTTTCTGTAAAAGAAGAATCGAAAAAATCATCAAATTTTTATTTTTCAGAAATTTAGGAAATCGCATAAAAACTGATTTTTCGTTTAAAATTCTGATGAAAAATGAAAACAAATTACGAATTTATGCAAAATTTACAATTGCAAATAATTAGGAAATGAAAAAATTCATAAAAATTGAAGAATTTTACGAATTTCAGTTTTTCCATTAGAAAAAATACGAAAAAAACGACGATTTTTAAATTTCGAAAATATTTTAAATTCTGTTAAAAACTCATTTTTTAAGTGTAATTGTACGAGAAAATAAGTAAATTTTTTAAATCTAGTCGAAAATAGCAATTTTGAATTTTTCTGTAAAAGAAGAATCGAAAAAATCATCAAATTTTTATTTTTCAGAAATTTAGGAAATCGCATAAAAACTGATTTTTCGTTTAAAATTCTGATGAAAAATGAAAACAAATTACGAATTTATGCAAAATTTACAATTGCAAATAATTAGGAAATGAAAAATTCATAAAAATTGAAGAATTTTACGAATTTCAGTTTTTCCATTAGAAAAAATACGAAAAAAACGACGATTTTTAAATTTCGAAAATATTTTAAATTCTGTTAAAAACTCATTTTTTAAGTGTAATTGTACGAGAAAATAAGTAAATTTTTTAAATCTAGTCGAAAATAGCAATTTTGAATTTTTCTGTAAAAGAAGAATCGAAAAAATCATCAAATTTTTATTTTTCAGAAATTTAGGAAATCGCATAAAAACTGATTTTTCGTTTAAAATTCTGATGAAAAATGAAAACAAATTACGAATTTATGCAAAATTTACAATTGCAAATAATTAGGAAATGAAAAATTCATAAAAATTGAAGAATTTTACGAATTTCAGTTTTTCCATTAGAAAAAATACGAAAAAAACGACGATTTTTAAATTTCGAAAATATTTTAAATTCTGTTAAAAACTCATTTTTTAAGTGTAATTGTACGAGAAAATAAGTAAATTTTTTAAATCTAGTCGAAAATAGCAATTTTGAATTTTTCTGTAAAAGAAGAATCGAAAAAATCATCAAATTTTTATTTTTCAGAAATTTAGGAAATCGCATAAAAACTGATTTTTCGTTTAAAATTCTGATGAAAAATGAAAACAAATTACGAATTTATGCAAAATTTACAATTGCAAATAATTAGGAAATGAAAAATTCATAAAAATTGAAGAATTTTACGAATTTCAGTTTTTCCATTAGAAAAAATACGAAAAAAACGACGATTTTTAAATTTCGAAAATATTTTAAATTCTGTTAAAAACTCATTTTTTAAGTGTAATTGTACGAGAAAATAAGTAAATTTTTTAAATCTAGTCGAAAATAGCAATTTTGAATTTTTCTGTAAAAGAAGAATCGAAAAAATCATCAAATTTTTATTTTTCAGAAATTTAGGAAATCGCATAAAAACTGATTTTTCGTTTAAAATTCTGATGAAAAATGAAAACAAATTACGAATTTATGCAAAATTTACAATTGCAAATAATTAGGAAATGAAAAATTCATAAAAATTGAAGAATTTTACGAATTTCAGTTTTTCCATTAGAAAAAATACGAAAAAAAAGACGATTTTTAAATTTCGAAAATATTTTAAATTCTGTTAAAAACTCATTTTTTAAGTGTAATTGTACGAGAAAATAAGTAAATTTTTTAAATCTAGTCGAAAATAGCAATTTTGAATTTTTCTGTAAAAGAAGAATCGAAAAAATCATCAAATTTTTATTTTTCAGAAATTTAGGAAATCGCATAAAAACTGATTTTTCGTTTAAAATTCTGATGAAAAATGAAAACAAATTACGAATTTATGCAAAATTTACAATTGCAAATAATTAGGAAATGAAAAATTCATAAAAATTGAAGAATTTTACGAATTTCAGTTTTTCCATTAGAAAAAATACGAAAAAAAAAGACGATTTTTAAATTTCGAAAATATTTTAAATTCTGTTAAAAACTCATTTTTTAAGTGTAATTGTACGAGAAAATAAGTAAATTTTTTAAATCTAGTCGAAAATAGCAATTTTGAATTTTTCTGTAAAAGAAGAATCGAAAAAATCATCAAATTTTTATTTTTCAGAAATTTAGGAAATCGCATAAAAACTGATTTTTCGTTTAAAATTCTGATGAAAAATGAAAACAAATTACGAATTTATGCAAAATTTACAATTGCAAATAATTAGGAAATGAAAAATTCATAAAAATTGAAGAATTTTACGAATTTCAGTTTTTCCATTAGAAAAAATACGAAAAAAAACGACGATTTTTAAATTTCGAAAATATTTTAAATTCTGTTAAAAACTCATTTTTTAAGTGTAATTGTACGAGAAAATAAGTAAATTTTTTAAATCTAGTCGAAAATAGCAATTTTGAATTTTTCTGTAAAAGAAGAATCGAAAAAATCATCAAATTTTTATTTTTCAGAAATTTAGGAAATCGCATAAAAACTGATTTTTCGTTTAAAATTCTGATGAAAAATGAAAACAAATTACGAATTTATGCAAAATTTACAATTGCAAATAATTAGGAAATGAAAAATTCATAAAAATTGAAGAATTTTACGAATTTCAGTTTTTCCATTAGAAAAAATACGAAAAAAACGACGATTTTTAAATTTCGAAAATATTTTAAATTCTGTTAAAAACTCATTTTTTAAGTGTAATTGTACGAGAAAATAAGTAAATTTTTTAAATCTAGTCGAAAATAGCAATTTTGAATTTTTCTGTAAAAGAAGAATCGAAAAAATCATCAAATTTTTATTTTTCAGAAATTTAGGAAATCGCATAAAAACTGATTTTTCGTTTAAAATTCTGATGAAAAATGAAAACAAATTACGAATTTATGCAAAATTTACAATTGCAAATAATTAGGAAATGAAAAATTCATAAAAATTGAAGAATTTTACGAATTTCAGTTTTTCCATTAGAAAAAATACGAAAAAAACGACGATTTTTAAATTTCGAAAATATTTTAAATTCTGTTAAAAACTCATTTTTTAAGTGTAATTGTACGAGAAAATAAGTAAATTTTTTAAATCTAGTCGAAAATAGCAATTTTGAATTTTTCTGTAAAAGAAGAATCGAAAAAATCATCAAATTTTTATTTTTCAGAAATTTAGGAAATCGCATAAAAACTGATTTTTCGTTTAAAATTCTGATGAAAAATGAAAACAAATTACGAATTTATGCAAAATTTACAATTGCAAATAATTAGGAAATGAAAAATTCATAAAAATTGAAGAATTTTACGAATTTCAGTTTTTCCATTAGAAAAAATACGAAAAAAACGACGATTTTTAAATTTCGAAAATATTTTAAATTCTGTTAAAAACTCATTTTTTAAGTGTAATTGTACGAGAAAATAAGTAAATTTTTTAAATCTAGTCGAAAATAGCAATTTTGAATTTTTCTGTAAAAGAAGAATCGAAAAAATCATCAAATTTTTATTTTTCAGAAATTTAGGAAATCGCATAAAAACTGATTTTTCGTTTAAAATTCTGATGAAAAATGAAAACAAATTACGAATTTATGCAAAATTTACAATTGCAAATAATTAGGAAATGAAAAATTCATAAAAATTGAAGAATTTTACGAATTTCAGTTTTTCCATTAGAAAAAATAATAAAAAAACGACGATTTTTAAATTTCGAAAATATTTTAAATTCTGTTAAAAACTCATTTTTTAAGTGTAATTGTACGAGAAAATAAGTAAATTTTTTAAATCTAGTCGAAAATAGCAATTTTGAATTTTTCTGTAAAAGAAGAATCGAAAAAATCATCAAATTTTTATTTTTCAGAAATTTAGGAAATCGCATAAAAACTGATTTTTCGTTTAAAATTCTGATGAAAAATGAAAACAAATTACGAATTTATGCAAAATTTACAATTGCAAATAATTAGGAAATGAAAAATTCATAAAAATTGAAGAATTTTACGAATTTCAGTTTTTCCATTAGAAAAAATACGAAAAAAACGACGATTTTTAAATTTCGAAAATATTTTAAATTCTGTTAAAAACTCATTTTTTAAGTGTAATTGTACGAGAAAATAAGTAAATTTTTTAAATCTAGTCGAAAATAGCAATTTTGAATTTTTCTGTAAAAGAAGAATCGAAAAAATCATCAAATTTTTATTTTTCAGAAATTTAGGAAATCGCATAAAAACTGATTTTTCGTTTAAAATTCTGATGAAAAATGAAAACAAATTACGAATTTATGCAAAATTTACAATTGCAAATAATTAGGAAATGAAAAATTCATAAAAATTGAAGAATTTTACGAATTTCAGTTTTTCCATTAGAAAAAATACGAAAAAAACGACGATTTTTAAATTTCGAAAATATTTTAAATTCTGTTAAAAACTCATTTTTTAAGTGTAATTGTACGAGAAAATAAGTAAATTTTTTAAATCTAGTCGAAAATAGCAATTTTGAATTTTTCTGTAAAAGAAGAATCGAAAAAATCATCAAATTTTTATTTTTCAGAAATTTAGGAAATCGCATAAAAACTGATTTTTCGTTTAAAATTCTGATGAAAAATGAAAACAAATTACGAATTTATGCAAAATTTACAATTGCAAATAATTAGGAAATGAAAAATTCATAAAAATTGAAGAATTTTACGAATTTCAGTTTTTCCATTAGAAAAAATACGAAAAAAACGTACTTTTTTAAATTTCGAAAATATTTTAAATTCTGTTAAAAACTCATTTTTTAAGTGTAATTGTACGAGAAAATAAGTAAATTTTTTAAATCTAGTCGAAAATAGCAATTTTGAATTTTTCTGTAAAAGAAGAATCGAAAAAATCATCAAATTTTTATTTTTCAGAAATTTAGGAAATCGCATAAAAACTGATTTTTCGTTTAAAATTCTGATGAAAAATGAAAACAAATTACGAATTTATGCAAAATTTACAATTGCAAATAATTAGGAAATGAAAAATTCATAAAAATTGAAGAATTTTACGAATTTCAGTTTTTCCATTAGAAAAAATACGAAAAAAAAGACGATTTTTAAATTTCGAAAATATTTTAAATTCTGTTAAAAACTCATTTTTTAAGTGTAATTGTACGAGAAAATAAGTAAATTTTTTAAATCTAGTCGAAAATAGCAATTTTGAATTTTTCTGTAAAAGAAGAATCGAAAAAATCATCAAATTTTTATTTTTCAGAAATTTAGGAAATCGCATAAAAACTGATTTTTCGTTTAAAATTCTGATGAAAAATGAAAACAAATTACGAATTTATGCAAAATTTACAATTGCAAATAATTAGGAAATGAAAAATTCATAAAAATTGAAGAATTTTACGAATTTCAGTTTTTCCATTAGAAAAAATACGAAAAAAACGACGATTTTTAAATTTCGAAAATATTTTAAATTCTGTTAAAAACTCATTTTTTAAGTGTAATTGTACGAGAAAATAAGTAAATTTTTTAAATCTAGTCGAAAATAGCAATTTTGAATTTTTCTGTAAAAGAAGAATCGAAAAAATCATCAAATTTTTATTTTTCAGAAATTTAGGAAATCGCATAAAAACTGATTTTTCGTTTAAAATTCTGATGAAAAATGAAAACAAATTACGAATTTATGCAAAATTTACAATTGCAAATAATTAGGAAATGAAAAATTCATAAAAATTGAAGAATTTTACGAATTTCAGTTTTTCCATTAGAAAAAATACCAAAAAAAACGACGATTTTTAAATTTCGAAAATATTTTAAATTCTGTTAAAAACTCATTTTTTAAGTGTAATTGTACGAGAAAATAAGTAAATTTTTTAAATCTAGTCGAAAATAGCAATTTTGAATTTTTCTGTAAAAGAAGAATCGAAAAAATCATCAAATTTTTATTTTTCAGAAATTTAGGAAATCGCATAAAAACTGATTTTTCGTTTAAAATTCTGATGAAAAATGAAAACAAATTACGAATTTATGCAAAATTTACAATTGCAAATAATTAGGAAATGAAAAATTCATAAAAATTGAAGAATTTTACGAATTTCAGTTTTTCCATTAGAAAAAATACGAAAAAAACGACGATTTTTAAATTTCGAAAATATTTTAAATTCTGTTAAAAACTCATTTTTTAAGTGTAATTGTACGAGAAAATAAGTAAATTTTTTAAATCTAGTCGAAAATAGCAATTTTGAATTTTTCTGTAAAAGAAGAATCGAAAAAATCATCAAATTTTTATTTTTCAGAAATTTAGGAAATCGCATAAAAACTGATTTTTCGTTTAAAATTCTGATGAAAAATGAAAACAAATTACGAATTTATGCAAAATTTACAATTGCAAATAATTAGGAAATGAAAAATTCATAAAAATTGAAGAATTTTACGAATTTCAGTTTTTCCATTAGAAAAAATACGAAAAAAACGACGATTTTTAAATTTCGAAAATATTTTAAATTCTGTTAAAAACTCATTTTTTAAGTGTAATTGTACGAGAAAATAAGTAAATTTTTTAAATCTAGTCGAAAATAGCAATTTTGAATTTTTCTGTAAAAGAAGAATCGAAAAAATCATCAAATTTTTATTTTTCAGAAATTTAGGAAATCGCATAAAAACTGATTTTTCGTTTAAAATTCTGATGAAAAATGAAAACAAATTACGAATTTATGCAAAATTTACAATTGCAAATAATTAGGAAATGAAAAATTCATAAAAATTGAAGAATTTTACGAATTTCAGTTTTTACATTATAAAAAAAAACTAAAAAAAGAAGAATTTTAAAATTCGTAAATATTTTAAATTCTGTTAAAAACTCATTTTTTAAGTGTAATTGTACGAGAAAATAAGTAAATTTTTTAAATCTAGTCGAAAATAGCAATTTTGAATTTTTCTGTAAAAGAAGAATCGAAAAAATCATCAAATTTTTATTTTTCAGAAATTTAGGAAATCGCATAAAAACTGATTTTTCGTTTAAAATTCTGATGAAAAATGAAAACAAATTACGAATTTATGCAAAATTTACAATTGCAAATAATTAGGAAATGAAAAATTCATAAAAATTGAAGAATTTTACGAATTTCAGTTTTTCCATTAGAAAAAATACGAAAAAAACGACGATTTTTAAATTTCGAAAATATTTTAAATTCTGTTAAAAACTCATTTTTTAAGTGTAATTGTACGAGAAAATAAGTAAATTTTTTAAATCTAGTCGAAAATAGCAATTTTGAATTTTTCTGTAAAAGAAGAATCGAAAAAATCATCAAATTTTTATTTTTCAGAAATTTAGGAAATCGCATAAAAACTGATTTTTCGTTTAAAATTCTGATGAAAAATGAAAACAAATTACGAATTTATGCAAAATTTACAATTGCAAATAATTAGGAAATGAAAAATTCATAAAAATTGAAGAATTTTACGAATTTCAGTTTTTCCATTAGAAAAAATACGAAAAAAAAAGACCATTTTTAAATTTCGAAAATATTTTAAATTCTGTTAAAAACTCATTTTTTAAGTGTAATTGTACGAGAAAATAAGTAAATTTTTTAAATCTAGTCGAAAATAGCAATTTTGAATTTTTCTGTAAAAGAAGAATCGAAAAAATCATCAAATTTTTATTTTTCAGAAATTTAGGAAATCGCATAAAAACTGATTTTTCGTTTAAAATTCTGATGAAAAATGAAAACAAATTACGAATTTATGCAAAATTTACAATTGCAAATAATTAGGAAATGAAAAATTCATAAAAATTGAAGAATTTTACGAATTTCAGTTTTTCCATTAGAAAAAATACGAAAAAAAACGACGATTTTTAAATTTCGAAAATATTTTAAATTCTGTTAAAAACTCATTTTTTAAGTGTAATTGTACGAGAAAATAAGTAAATTTTTTAAATCTAGTCGAAAATAGCAATTTTGAATTTTTCTGTAAAAGAAGAATCGAAAAAATCATCAAATTTTTATTTTTCAGAAATTTAGGAAATCGCATAAAAACTGATTTTTCGTTTAAAATTCTGATGAAAAATGAAAACAAATTACGAATTTATGCAAAATTTACAATTGCAAATAATTAGGAAATGAAAAATTCATAAAAATTGAAGAATTTTACGAATTTCAGTTTTTCCATTAGAAAAAATACGAAAAAAACGACGATTTTTAAATTTCGAAAATATTTTAAATTCTGTTAAAAACTCATTTTTTAAGTGTAATTGTACGAGAAAATAAGTAAATTTTTTAAATCTAGTCGAAAATAGCAATTTTGAATTTTTCTGTAAAAGAAGAATCGAAAAAATCATCAAATTTTTATTTTTCAGAAATTTAGGAAATCGCATAAAAACTGATTTTTCGTTTAAAATTCTGATGAAAAATGAAAACAAATTACGAATTTATGCAAAATTTACAATTGCAAATAATTAGGAAATGAAAAATTCATAAAAATTGAAGAATTTTACGAATTTCAGTTTTTCCATTAGAAAAAATACGAAAAAAAAGACGATTTTTAAATTTCGAAAATATTTTAAATTCTGTTAAAAACTCATTTTTTAAGTGTAATTGTACGAGAAAATAAGTAAATTTTTTAAATCTAGTCGAAAATAGCAATTTTGAATTTTTCTGTAAAAGAAGAATCGAAAAAATCATCAAATTTTTATTTTTCAGAAATTTAGGAAATCGCATAAAAACTGATTTTTCGTTTAAAATTCTGATGAAAAATGAAAACAAATTACGAATTTATGCAAAATTTACAATTGCAAATAATTAGGAAATGAAAAATTCATAAAAATTGAAGAATTTTACGAATTTCAGTTTTTCCATTAGAAAAAATACGAAAAAAACGACGATTTTTAAATTTCGAAAATATTTTAAATTCTGCTAAAAACTCATTTTTTAAGTGTAATTGTACGAGAAAATAAGTAAATTTTTTAAATCTAGTCGAAAATAGCAATTTTGAATTTTTCTGTAAAAGAAGAATCGAAAAAATCATCAAATTTTTATTTTTCAGAAATTTAGGAAATCGCATAAAAACTGATTTTTCGTTTAAAATTCTGATGAAAAATGAAAACAAATTACGAATTTATGCAAAATTTACAATTGCAAATAATTAGGAAATGAAAAATTCATAAAAATTGAAGAATTTTACGAATTTCAGTTTTTCCATTAGAAAAAATACGAAAAAAACGACGATTTTTAAATTTCGAAAATATTTTAAATTCTGTTAAAAACTCATTTTTTAAGTGTAATTGTACGAGAAAATAAGTAAATTTTTTAAATCTAGTCGAAAATAGCAATTTTGAATTTTTCTGTAAAAGAAGAATCGAAAAAATCATCAAATTTTTATTTTTCAGAAATTTAGGAAATCGCATAAAAACTGATTTTTCGTTTAAAATTCTGATGAAAAATGAAAACAAATTACGAATTTATGCAAAATTTACAATTGCAAATAATTAGGAAATGAAAAATTCATAAAAATTGAAGAATTTTACGAATTTCAGTTTTTCCATTAGAAAAAATACGAAAAAAACGACGATTTTTAAATTTCGAAAATATTTTAAATTCTGTTAAAAACTCATTTTTTAAGTGTAATTGTACGAGAAAATAAGTAAATTTTTTAAATCTAGTCGAAAATAGCAATTTTGAATTTTTCTGTAAAAGAAGAATCGAAAAAATTAATCAAATTTTTATTTTTCAGAAATTTAGGAAATCGCATAAAAACTGATTTTTCGTTTAAAATTCTGATGAAAAATGAAAACAAATTACGAATTTATGCAAAATTTACAATTGCAAATAATTAGGAAATGAAAAATTCATAAAAATTGAAGAATTTTACGAATTTCAGTTTTTCCATTAGAAAAAATACGAAAAAAACGACGATTTTTAAATTTCGAAAATATTTTAAATTCTGTTAAAAACTCATTTTTTAAGTGTAATTGTACGAGAAAATAAGTAAATTTTTTAAATCTAGTCGAAAATAGCAATTTTGAATTTTTCTGTAAAAGAAGAATCGAAAAAATCATCAAATTTTTATTTTTCAGAAATTTAGGAAATCGCATAAAAACTGATTTTTCGTTTAAAATTCTGATGAAAAATGAAAACAAATTACGAATTTATGCAAAATTTACAATTGCAAATAATTAGGAAATGAAAAATTCATAAAAATTGAAGAATTTTACGAATTTCAGTTTTTCCATTAGAAAAAATACGAAAAAAACGACGATTTTTAAATTTCGAAAATATTTTAAATTCTGTTAAAAACTCATTTTTTAAGTGTAATTGTACGAGAAAATAAGTAAATTTTTTAAATCTAGTCGAAAATAGCAATTTTGAATTTTTCTGTAAAAGAAGAATCGAAAAAATCATCAAATTTTTATTTTTCAGAAATTTAGGAAATCGCATAAAAACTGATTTTTCGTTTAAAATTCTGATGAAAAATGAAAACAAATTACGAATTTATGCAAAATTTACAATTGCAAATAATTAGGAAATGAAAAATTCATAAAAATTGAAGAATTTTACGAATTTCAGTTTTTCCATTAGAAAAAATACGAAAAAAAACGACGATTTTTAAATTTCGAAAATATTTTAAATTCTGTTAAAAACTCATTTTTTAAGTGTAATTGTACGAGAAAATAAGTAAATTTTTTAAATCTAGTCGAAAATAGCAATTTTGAATTTTTCTGTAAAAGAAGAATCGAAAAAATCATCAAATTTTTATTTTTCAGAAATTTAGGAAATCGCATAAAAACTGATTTTTCGTTTAAAATTCTGATGAAAAATGAAAACAAATTACGAATTTATGCAAAATTTACAATTGCAAATAATTAGGAAATGAAAAATTCATAAAAATTGAAGAATTTTACGAATTTCAGTTTTTCCATTAGAAAAAATACGAAAAAAACGACGATTTTTAAATTTCGAAAATATTTTAAATTCTGTTAAAAACTCATTTTTTAAGTGTAATTGTACGAGAAAATAAGTAAATTTTTTAAATCTAGTCGAAAATAGCAATTTTGAATTTTTCTGTAAAAGAAGAATCGAAAAAATCATCAAATTTTTATTTTTCAGAAATTTAGGAAATCGCATAAAAACTGATTTTTCGTTTAAAATTCTGATGAAAAATGAAAACAAATTACGAATTTATGCAAAATTTACAATTGCAAATAATTAGGAAATGAAAAATTCATAAAAATTGAAGAATTTTACGAATTTCAGTTTTTCCATTAGAAAAAATACGAAAAAAACGACGATTTTTAAATTTCGAAAATATTTTAAATTCTGTTAAAAACTCATTTTTTAAGTGTAATTGTACGAGAAAATAAGTAAATTTTTTAAATCTAGTCGAAAATAGCAATTTTGAATTTTTCTGTAAAAGAAGAATCGAAAAAATCATCAAATTTTTATTTTTCAGAAATTTAGGAAATCGCATAAAAACTGATTTTTCGTTTAAAATTCTGATGAAAAATGAAAACAAATTACGAATTTATGCAAAATTTACAATTGCAAATAATTAGGAAATGAAAAATTCATAAAAATTGAAGAATTTTACGAATTTCAGTTTTTCCATTAGAAAAAATACGAAAAAAACGACGATTTTTAAATTTCGAAAATATTTTAAATTCTGTTAAAAACTCATTTTTTAAGTGTAATTGTACGAGAAAATAAGTAAATTTTTTAAATCTAGTCGAAAATAGCAATTTTGAATTTTTCTGTAAAAGAAGAATCGAAAAAATCATCAAATTTTTATTTTTCAGAAATTTAGGAAATCGCATAAAAACTGATTTTTCGTTTAAAATTCTGATGAAAAATGAAAACAAATTACGAATTTATGCAAAATTTACAATTGCAAATAATTAGGAAATGAAAAATTCATAAAAATTGAAGAATTTTACGAATTTCAGTTTTTCCATTAGAAAAAATACGAAAAAAACGACGATTTTTAAATTTCGAAAATATTTTAAATTCTGTTAAAAACTCATTTTTTAAGTGTAATTGTACGAGAAAATAAGTAAATTTTTTAAATCTAGTCGAAAATAGCAATTTTGAATTTTTCTGTAAAAGAAGAATCGAAAAAATCATCAAATTTTTATTTTTCAGAAATTTAGGAAATCGCATAAAAACTGATTTTTCGTTTAAAATTCTGATGAAAAATGAAAACAAATTACGAATTTATGCAAAATTTACAATTGCAAATAATTAGGAAATGAAAAATTCATAAAAATTGAAGAATTTTACGAATTTCAGTTTTTCCATTAGAAAAAATACGAAAAAAACGACGATTTTTAAATTTCGAAAATATTTTAAATTCTGTTAAAAACTCATTTTTTAAGTGTAATTGTACGAGAAAATAAGTAAATTTTTTAAATCTAGTCGAAAATAGCAATTTTGAATTTTTCTGTAAAAGAAGAATCGAAAAAATCATCAAATTTTTATTTTTCAGAAATTTAGGAAATCGCATAAAAACTGATTTTTCGTTTAAAATTCTGATGAAAAATGAAAACAAATTACGAATTTATGCAAAATTTACAATTGCAAATAATTAGGAAATGAAAAATTCATAAAAATTGAAGAATTTTACGAATTTCAGTTTTTCCATTAGAAAAAATACGAAAAAAACGACGATTTTTAAATTTCGAAAATATTTTAAATTCTGTTAAAAACTCATTTTTTAAGTGTAATTGTACGAGAAAATAAGTAAATTTTTTAAATCTAGTCGAAAATAGCAATTTTGAATTTTTCTGTAAAAGAAGAATCGAAAAAATCATCAAATTTTTATTTTTCAGAAATTTAGGAAATCGCATAAAAACTGATTTTTCGTTTAAAATTCTGATGAAAAATGAAAACAAATTACGAATTTATGCAAAATTTACAATTGCAAATAATTAGGAAATGAAAAATTCATAAAAATTGAAGAATTTTACGAATTTCAGTTTTTCCATTAGAAAAAATACGAAAAAAACGACGATTTTTAAATTTCGAAAATATTTTAAATTCTGTTAAAAACTCATTTTTTAAGTGTAATTGTACGAGAAAATAAGTAAATTTTTTAAATCTAGTCGAAAATAGCAATTTTGAATTTTTCTGTAAAAGAAGAATCGAAAAAATCATCAAATTTTTATTTTTCAGAAATTTAGGAAATCGCATAAAAACTGATTTTTCGTTTAAAATTCTGATGAAAAATGAAAACAAATTACGAATTTATGCAAAATTTACAATTGCAAATAATTAGGAAATGAAAAATTCATAAAAATTGAAGAATTTTACGAATTTCAGTTTTTCCATTAGAAAAAATACAAAAAAACGACGATTTTTAAATTTCGAAAATATTTTAAATTCTGTTAAAAACTCATTTTTTAAGTGTAATTGTACGAGAAAATAAGTAAATTTTTTAAATCTAGTCGAAAATAGCAATTTTGAATTTTTCTGTAAAAGAAGAATCGAAAAAATCATCAAATTTTTATTTTTCAGAAATTTAGGAAATCGCATAAAAACTGATTTTTCGTTTAAAATTCTGATGAAAAATGAAAACAAATTACGAATTTATGCAAAATTTACAATTGCAAATAATTAGGAAATGAAAAATTCATAAAAATTGAAGAATTTTACGAATTTCAGTTTTTCCATTAGAAAAAATACGAAAAAAACGACGATTTTTAAATTTCGAAAATATTTTAAATTCTGTTAAAAACTCATTTTTTAAGTGTAATTGTACGAGAAAATAAGTAAATTTTTTAAATCTAGTCGAAAATAGCAATTTTGAATTTTTCTGTAAAAGAAGAATCGAAAAAATCATCAAATTTTTATTTTTCAGAAATTTAGGAAATCGCATAAAAACTGATTTTTCGTTTAAAATTCTGATGAAAAATGAAAACAAATTACGAATTTATGCAAAATTTACAATTGCAAATAATTAGGAAATGAAAAATTCATAAAAATTGAAGAATTTTACGAATTTCAGTTTTTCCATTAGAAAAAATACGAAAAAAACGACGATTTTTAAATTTCGAAAATATTTTAAATTCTGTTAAAAACTCATTTTTTAAGTGTAATTGTACGAGAAAATAAGTAAATTTTTTAAATCTAGTCGAAAATAGCAATTTTGAATTTTTCTGTAAAAGAAGAATCGAAAAAATCATCAAATTTTTATTTTTCAGAAATTTAGGAAATCGCATAAAAACTGATTTTTCGTTTAAAATTCTGATGAAAAATGAAAACAAATTACGAATTTATGCAAAATTTACAATTGCAAATAATTAGGAAATGAAAAATTCATAAAAATTGAAGAATTTTACGAATTTCAGTTTTTCCATTAGAAAAAATACGAAAAAAACGACGATTTTTAAATTTCGAAAATATTTTAAATTCTGTTAAAAACTCATTTTTTAAGTGTAATTGTACGAGAAAATAAGTAAATTTTTTAAATCTAGTCGAAAATAGCAATTTTGAATTTTTCTGTAAAAGAAGAATCGAAAAAATCATCAAATTTTTATTTTTCAGAAATTTAGGAAATCGCATAAAAACTGATTTTTCGTTTAAAATTCTGATGAAAAATGAAAACAAATTACGAATTTATGCAAAATTTACAATTGCAAATAATTAGGAAATGAAAAATTCATAAAAATTGAAGAATTTTACGAATTTCAGTTTTTCCATTAGAAAAAATACGAAAAAAACGACGATTTTTAAATTTCGAAAATATTTTAAATTCTGTTAAAAACTCATTTTTTAAGTGTAATTGTACGAGAAAATAAGTAAATTTTTTAAATCTAGTCGAAAATAGCAATTTTGAATTTTTCTGTAAAAGAAGAATCGAAAAAATCATCAAATTTTTATTTTTCAGAAATTTAGGAAATCGCATAAAAACTGATTTTTCGTTTAAAATTCTGATGAAAAATGAAAACAAATTACGAATTTATGCAAAATTTACAATTGCAAATAATTAGGAAATGAAAAATTCATAAAAATTGAAGAATTTTACGAATTTCAGTTTTTCCATTAGAAAAAATACGAAAAAAACGACGATTTTTAAATTTCGAAAATATTTTAAATTCTGTTAAAAACTCATTTTTTAAGTGTAATTGTACGAGAAAATAAGTAAATTTTTTAAATCTAGTCGAAAATAGCAATTTTGAATTTTTCTGTAAAAGAAGAATCGAAAAAATCATCAAATTTTTATTTTTCAGAAATTTAGGAAATCGCATAAAAACTGATTTTTCGTTTAAAATTCTGATGAAAAATGAAAACAAATTACGAATTTATGCAAAATTTACAATTGCAAATAATTAGGAAATGAAAAATTCATAAAAATTGAAGAATTTTACGAATTTCAGTTTTTCCATTAGAAAAAATACGAAAAAAACGACGATTTTTAAATTTCGAAAATATTTTAAATTCTGTTAAAAACTCATTTTTTAAGTGTAATTGTACGAGAAAATAAGTAAATTTTTTAAATCTAGTCGAAAATAGCAATTTTGAATTTTTCTGTAAAAGAAGAATCGAAAAAATCATCAAATTTTTATTTTTCAGAAATTTAGGAAATCGCATAAAAACTGATTTTTCGTTTAAAATTCTGATGAAAAATGAAAACAAATTACGAATTTATGCAAAATTTACAATTGCAAATAATTAGGAAATGAAAAATTCATAAAAATTGAAGAATTTTACGAATTTCAGTTTTTCCATTAGAAAAAATACGAAAAAAACGACGATTTTTAAATTTCGAAAATATTTTAAATTCTGTTAAAAACTCATTTTTTAAGTGTAATTGTACGAGAAAATAAGTAAATTTTTTAAATCTAGTCGAAAATAGCAATTTTGAATTTTTCTGTAAAAGAAGAATCGAAAAAATCATCAAATTTTTATTTTTCAGAAATTTAGGAAATCGCATAAAAACTGATTTTTCGTTTAAAATTCTGATGAAAAATGAAAACAAATTACGAATTTATGCAAAATTTACAATTGCAAATAATTAGGAAATGAAAAATTCATAAAAATTGAAGAATTTTACGAATTTCAGTTTTTCCATTAGAAAAAATACGAAAAAAAACGACGATTTTTAAATTTCGAAAATATTTTAAATTCTGTTAAAAACTCATTTTTTAAGTGTAATTGTACGAGAAAATAAGTAAATTTTTTAAATCTAGTCGAAAATAGCAATTTTGAATTTTTCTGTAAAAGAAGAATCGAAAAAATCATCAAATTTTTATTTTTCAGAAATTTAGGAAATCGCATAAAAACTGATTTTTCGTTTAAAATTCTGATGAAAAATGAAAACAAATTACGAATTTATGCAAAATTTACAATTGCAAATAATTAGGAAATGAAAAATTCATAAAAATTGAAGAATTTTACGAATTTCAGTTTTTCCATTAGAAAAAATACGAAAAAAACGACGATTTTTAAATTTCGAAAATATTTTAAATTCTGTTAAAAACTCATTTTTTAAGTGTAATTGTACGAGAAAATAAGTAAATTTTTTAAATCTAGTCGAAAATAGCAATTTTGAATTTTTCTGTAAAAGAAGAATCGAAAAAATCATCAAATTTTTATTTTTCAGAAATTTAGGAAATCGCATAAAAACTGATTTTTCGTTTAAAATTCTGATGAAAAATGAAAACAAATTACGAATTTATGCAAAATTTACAATTGCAAATAATTAGGAAATGAAAAATTCATAAAAATTGAAGAATTTTACGAATTTCAGTTTTTCCATTAGAAAAAATACGAAAAAAACGACGATTTTTAAATTTCGAAAATATTTTAAATTCTGTTAAAAACTCATTTTTTAAGTGTAATTGTACGAGAAAATAAGTAAATTTTTTAAATCTAGTCGAAAATAGCAATTTTGAATTTTTCTGTAAAAGAAGAATCGAAAAAATCATCAAATTTTTATTTTTCAGAAATTTAGGAAATCGCATAAAAACTGATTTTTCGTTTAAAATTCTGATGAAAAATGAAAACAAATTACGAATTTATGCAAAATTTACAATTGCAAATAATTAGGAAATGAAAAATTCATAAAAATTGAAGAATTTTACGAATTTCAGTTTTTCCATTAGAAAAAATACGAAAAAAACGACGATTTTTAAATTTCGAAAATATTTTAAATTCTGTTAAAAACTCATTTTTTAAGTGTAATTGTACGAGAAAATAAGTAAATTTTTTAAATCTAGTCGAAAATAGCAATTTTGAATTTTTCTGTAAAAGAAGAATCGAAAAAATCATCAAATTTTTATTTTTCAGAAATTTAGGAAATCGCATAAAAACTGATTTTTCGTTTAAAATTCTGATGAAAAATGAAAACAAATTACGAATTTATGCAAAATTTACAATTGCAAATAATTAGGAAATGAAAAATTCATAAAAATTGAAGAATTTTACGAATTTCAGTTTTTCCATTAGAAAAAATACGAAAAAAAACGACGATTTTTAAATTTCGAAAATATTTTAAATTCTGTTAAAAACTCATTTTTTAAGTGTAATTGTACGAGAAAATAAGTAAATTTTTTAAATCTAGTCGAAAATAGCAATTTTGAATTTTTCTGTAAAAGAAGAATCGAAAAAATCATCAAATTTTTATTTTTCAGAAATTTAGGAAATCGCATAAAAACTGATTTTTCGTTTAAAATTCTGATGAAAAATGAAAACAAATTACGAATTTATGCAAAATTTACAATTGCAAATAATTAGGAAATGAAAAATTCATAAAAATTGAAGAATTTTACGAATTTCAGTTTTTCCATTAGAAAAAATACGAAAAAAACGACGATTTTTAAATTTCGAAAATATTTTAAATTCTGTTAAAAACTCATTTTTTAAGTGTAATTGTACGAGAAAATAAGTAAATTTTTTAAATCTAGTCGAAAATAGCAATTTTGAATTTTTCTGTAAAAGAAGAATCGAAAAAATCATCAAATTTTTATTTTTCAGAAATTTAGGAAATCGCATAAAAACTGATTTTTCGTTTAAAATTCTGATGAAAAATGAAAACAAATTACGAATTTATGCAAAATTTACAATTGCAAATAATTAGGAAATGAAAAATTCATAAAAATTGAAGAATTTTACGAATTTCAGTTTTTCCATTAGAAAAAATACGAAAAAAAACGACGATTTTTAAATTTCGAAAATATTTTAAATTCTGTTAAAAACTCATTTTTTAAGTGTAATTGTACGAGAAAATAAGTAAATTTTTTAAATCTAGTCGAAAATAGCAATTTTGAATTTTTCTGTAAAAGAAGAATCGAAAAAATCATCAAATTTTTATTTTTCAGAAATTTAGGAAATCGCATAAAAACTGATTTTTCGTTTAAAATTCTGATGAAAAATGAAAACAAATTACGAATTTATGCAAAATTTACAATTGCAAATAATTAGGAAATGAAAAATTCATAAAAATTGAAGAATTTTACGAATTTCAGTTTTTCCATTAGAAAAAATACGAAAAAAACGACGATTTTTAAATTTCGAAAATATTTTAAATTCTGTTAAAAACTCATTTTTTAAGTGTAATTGTACGAGAAAATAAGTAAATTTTTTAAATCTAGTCGAAAATAGCAATTTTGAATTCTTCTTTTAAAAGAAGAATCGAAAAAATCATCAAATTTTTATTTTTCAGAAATTTAGGAAATCGCATAAAAACTGATTTTTCGTTTAAAATTCTGATGAAAAATGAAAACAAATTACGAATTTATGCAAAATTTACAATTGCAAATAATTAGGAAATGAAAAATTCATAAAAATTGAAGAATTTTACGAATTTCAGTTTTTCCATTAGAAAAAATACGAAAAAAACGACGATTTTTAAATTTCGAAAATATTTTAAATTCTGTTAAAAACTCATTTTTTAAGTGTAATTGTACGAGAAAATAAGTAAATTTTTTAAATCTAGTCGAAAATAGCAATTTTGAATTTTTCTGTAAAAGAAGAATCGAAAAAATCATCAAATTTTTATTTTTCAGAAATTTAGGAAATCGCATAAAAACTGATTTTTCGTTTAAAATTCTGATGAAAAATGAAAACAAATTACGAATTTATGCAAAATTTACAATTGCAAATAATTAGGAAATGAAAAATTCATAAAAATTGAAGAATTTTACGAATTTCAGTTTTTCCATTAGAAAAAATACGAAAAAAACGACGATTTTTAAATTTCGAAAATATTTTAAATTCTGTTAAAAACTCATTTTTTAAGTGTAATTGTACGAGAAAATAAGTAAATTTTTTAAATCTAGTCGAAAATAGCAATTTTGAATTTTTCTGTAAAAGAAGAATCGAAAAAATCATCAAATTTTTATTTTTCAGAAATTTAGGAAATCGCATAAAAACTGATTTTTCGTTTAAAATTCTGATGAAAAATGAAAACAAATTACGAATTTATGCAAAATTTACAATTGCAAATAATTAGGAAATGAAAAATTCATAAAAATTGAAGAATTTTACGAATTTCAGTTTTTCCATTAGAAAAAATACGAAAAAAACGACGATTTTTAAATTTCGAAAATATTTTAAATTCTGTTAAAAACTCATTTTTTAAGTGTAATTGTACGAGAAAATAAGTAAATTTTTTAAATCTAGTCGAAAATAGCAATTTTGAATTTTTCTGTAAAAGAAGAATCGAAAAAATCATCAAATTTTTATTTTTCAGAAATTTAGGAAATCGCATAAAAACTGATTTTTCGTTTAAAATTCTGATGAAAAATGAAAACAAATTACGAATTTATGCAAAATTTACAATTGCAAATAATTAGGAAATGAAAAATTCATAAAAATTGAAGAATTTTACGAATTTCAGTTTTTCCATTAGAAAAAATACGAAAAAAACGACGATTTTTAAATTTCGAAAATATTTTAAATTCTGTTAAAAACTCATTTTTTAAGTGTAATTGTACGAGAAAATAAGTAAATTTTTTAAATCTAGTCGAAAATAGCAATTTTGAATTTTTCTGTAAAAGAAGAATCGAAAAAATCATCAAATTTTTATTTTTCAGAAATTTAGGAAATCGCATAAAAACTGATTTTTCGTTTAAAATTCTGATGAAAAATGAAAACAAATTACGAATTTATGCAAAATTTACAATTGCAAATAATTAGGAAATGAAAAATTCATAAAAATTGAAGAATTTTACGAATTTCAGTTTTTCCATTAGAAAAAATACGAAAAAAACGACGATTTTTAAATTTCGAAAATATTTTAAATTCTGTTAAAAACTCATTTTTTAAGTGTAATTGTACGAGAAAATAAGTAAATTTTTTAAATCTAGTCGAAAATAGCAATTTTGAATTTTTCTGTAAAAGAAGAATCGAAAAAATCATCAAATTTTTATTTTTCAGAAATTTAGGAAATCGCATAAAAACTGATTTTTCGTTTAAAATTCTGATGAAAAATGAAAACAAATTACGAATTTATGCAAAATTTACAATTGCAAATAATTAGGAAATGAAAAATTCATAAAAATTGAAGAATTTTACGAATTTCAGTTTTTCCATTAGAAAAAATACGAAAAAAACGACGATTTTTAAATTTCGAAAATATTTTAAATTCTGTTAAAAACTCATTTTTTAAGTGTAATTGTACGAGAAAATAAGTAAATTTTTTAAATCTAGTCGAAAATAGCAATTTTGAATTTTTCTGTAAAAGAAGAATCGAAAAAATCATCAAATTTTTATTTTTCAGAAATTTAGGAAATCGCATAAAAACTGATTTTTCGTTTAAAATTCTGATGAAAAATGAAAACAAATTACGAATTTATGCAAAATTTACAATTGCAAATAATTAGGAAATGAAAAATTCATAAAAATTGAAGAATTTTACGAATTTCAGTTTTTCCATTAGAAAAAATACGAAAAAAACGACGATTTTTAAATTTCGAAAATATTTTAAATTCTGTTAAAAACTCATTTTTTAAGTGTAATTGTACGAGAAAATAAGTAAATTTTTTAAATCTAGTCGAAAATAGCAATTTTGAATTTTTCTGTAAAAGAAGAATCGAAAAAATCATCAAATTTTTATTTTTCAGAAATTTAGGAAATCGCATAAAAACTGATTTTTCGTTTAAAATTCTGATGAAAAATGAAAACAAATTACGAATTTATGCAAAATTTACAATTGCAAATAATTAGGAAATGAAAAATTCATAAAAATTGAAGAATTTTACGAATTTCAGTTTTTCCATTAGAAAAAATACGAAAAAAACGACGATTTTTAAATTTCGAAAATATTTTAAATTCTGTTAAAAACTCATTTTTTAAGTGTAATTGTACGAGAAAATAAGTAAATTTTTTAAATCTAGTCGAAAATAGCAATTTTGAATTTTTCTGTAAAAGAAGAATCGAAAAAATCATCAAATTTTTATTTTTCAGAAATTTAGGAAATCGCATAAAAACTGATTTTTCGTTTAAAATTCTGATGAAAAATGAAAACAAATTACGAATTTATGCAAAATTTACAATTGCAAATAATTAGGAAATGAAAAATTCATAAAAATTGAAGAATTTTACGAATTTCAGTTTTTCCATTAGAAAAAATACGAAAAAAACGACGATTTTTAAATTTCGAAAATATTTTAAATTCTGTTAAAAACTCATTTTTTAAGTGTAATTGTACGAGAAAATAAGTAAATTTTTTAAATCTAGTCGAAAATAGCAATTTTGAATTTTTCTGTAAAAGAAGAATCGAAAAAATCATCAAATTTTTATTTTTCAGAAATTTAGGAAATCGCATAAAAACTGATTTTTCGTTTAAAATTCTGATGAAAAATGAAAACAAATTACGAATTTATGCAAAATTTACAATTGCAAATAATTAGGAAATGAAAAATTCATAAAAATTGAAGAATTTTACGAATTTCAGTTTTTCCATTAGAAAAAATACGAAAAAAACGACGATTTTTAAATTTCGAAAATATTTTAAATTCTGTTAAAAACTCATTTTTTAAGTGTAATTGTACGAGAAAATAAGTAAATTTTTTAAATCTAGTCGAAAATAGCAATTTTGAATTTTTCTGTAAAAGAAGAATCGAAAAAATCATCAAATTTTTATTTTTCAGAAATTTAGGAAATCGCATAAAAACTGATTTTTCGTTTAAAATTCTGATGAAAAATGAAAACAAATTACGAATTTATGCAAAATTTACAATTGCAAATAATTAGGAAATGAAAAATTCATAAAAATTGAAGAATTTTACGAATTTCAGTTTTTCCATTAGAAAAAATACGAAAAAAAAAAACGACGATTTTTAAATTTCGAAAATATTTTAAATTCTGTTAAAAACTCATTTTTTAAGTGTAATTGTACGAGAAAATAAGTAAATTTTTTAAATCTAGTCGAAAATAGCAATTTTGAATTTTTCTGTAAAAGAAGAATCGAAAAAATCATCAAATTTTTATTTTTCAGAAATTTAGGAAATCGCATAAAAACTGATTTTTCGTTTAAAATTCTGATGAAAAATGAAAACAAATTACGAATTTATGCAAAATTTACAATTGCAAATAATTAGGAAATGAAAAATTCATAAAAATTGAAGAATTTTACGAATTTCAGTTTTTCCATTAGAAAAAATACGAAAAAAACGACGATTTTTAAATTTCGAAAATATTTTAAATTCTGTTAAAAACTCATTTTTTAAGTGTAATTGTACGAGAAAATAAGTAAATTTTTTAAATCTAGTCGAAAATAGCAATTTTGAATTTTTCTGTAAAAGAAGAATCGAAAAAATCATCAAATTTTTATTTTTCAGAAATTTAGGAAATCGCATAAAAACTGATTTTTCGTTTAAAATTCTGATGAAAAATGAAAACAAATTACGAATTTATGCAAAATTTACAATTGCAAATAATTAGGAAATGAAAAATTCATAAAAATTGAAGAATTTTACGAATTTCAGTTTTTCCATTAGAAAAAATACGAAAAAAACGACGATTTTTAAATTTCGAAAATATTTTAAATTCTGTTAAAAACTCATTTTTTAAGTGTAATTGTACGAGAAAATAAGTAAATTTTTTAAATCTAGTCGAAAATAGCAATTTTGAATTTTTCTGTAAAAGAAGAATCGAAAAAATCATCAAATTTTTATTTTTCAGAAATTTAGGAAATCGCATAAAAACTGATTTTTCGTTTAAAATTCTGATGAAAAATGAAAACAAATTACGAATTTATGCAAAATTTACAATTGCAAATAATTAGGAAATGAAAAATTCATAAAAATTGAAGAATTTTACGAATTTCAGTTTTTCCATTAGAAAAAATACGAAAAAAACGACGATTTTTAAATTTCGAAAATATTTTAAATTCTGTTAAAAACTCATTTTTTAAGTGTAATTGTACGAGAAAATAAGTAAATTTTTTAAATCTAGTCGAAAATAGCAATTTTGAATTTTTCTGTAAAAGAAGAATCGAAAAAATCATCAAATTTTTATTTTTCAGAAATTTAGGAAATCGCATAAAAACTGATTTTTCGTTTAAAATTCTGATGAAAAATGAAAACAAATTACGAATTTATGCAAAATTTACAATTGCAAATAATTAGGAAATGAAAAATTCATAAAAATTGAAGAATTTTACGAATTTCAGTTTTTCCATTAGAAAAAATACGAAAAAAACGACGATTTTTAAATTTCGAAAATATTTTAAATTCTGTTAAAAACTCATTTTTTAAGTGTAATTGTACGAGAAAATAAGTAAATTTTTTAAATCTAGTCGAAAATAGCAATTTTGAATTTTTCTGTAAAAGAAGAATCGAAAAAATCATCAAATTTTTATTTTTCAGAAATTTAGGAAATCGCATAAAAACTGATTTTTCGTTTAAAATTCTGATGAAAAATGAAAACAAATTACGAATTTATGCAAAATTTACAATTGCAAATAATTAGGAAATGAAAAATTCATAAAAATTGAAGAATTTTACGAATTTCAGTTTTTCCATTAGAAAAAATACGAAAAAAACGACGATTTTTAAATTTCGAAAATATTTTAAATTCTGTTAAAAACTCATTTTTTAAGTGTAATTGTACGAGAAAATAAGTAAATTTTTTAAATCTAGTCGAAAATAGCAATTTTGAATTTTTCTGTAAAAGAAGAATCGAAAAAATCATCAAATTTTTATTTTTCAGAAATTTAGGAAATCGCATAAAAACTGATTTTTCGTTTAAAATTCTGATGAAAAATGAAAACAAATTACGAATTTATGCAAAATTTACAATTGCAAATAATTAGGAAATGAAAAATTCATAAAAATTGAAGAATTTTACGAATTTCAGTTTTTCCATTAGAAAAAATACGAAAAAAAACGACGATTTTTAAATTTCGAAAATATTTTAAATTCTGTTAAAAACTCATTTTTTAAGTGTAATTGTACGAGAAAATAAGTAAATTTTTTAAATCTAGTCGAAAATAGCAATTTTGAATTTTTCTGTAAAAGAAGAATCGAAAAAATCATCAAATTTTTATTTTTCAGAAATTTAGGAAATCGCATAAAAACTGATTTTTCGTTTAAAATTCTGATGAAAAATGAAAACAAATTACGAATTTATGCAAAATTTACAATTGCAAATAATTAGGAAATGAAAAATTCATAAAAATTGAAGAATTTTACGAATTTCAGTTTTTCCATTAGAAAAAATACGAAAAAAAACGACGATTTTTAAATTTCGAAAATATTTTAAATTCTGTTAAAAACTCATTTTTTAAGTGTAATTGTACGAGAAAATAAGTAAATTTTTTAAATCTAGTCGAAAATAGCAATTTTGAATTTTTCTGTAAAAGAAGAATCGAAAAAATCATCAAATTTTTATTTTTCAGAAATTTAGGAAATCGCATAAAAACTGATTTTTCGTTTAAAATTCTGATGAAAAATGAAAACAAATTACGAATTTATGCAAAATTTACAATTGCAAATAATTAGGAAATGAAAAATTCATAAAAATTGAAGAATTTTACGAATTTCAGTTTTTCCATTAGAAAAAATACGAAAAAAACGACGATTTTTAAATTTCGAAAATATTTTAAATTCTGTTAAAAACTCATTTTTTAAGTGTAATTGTACGAGAAAATAAGTAAATTTTTTAAATCTAGTCGAAAATAGCAATTTTGAATTTTTCTGTAAAAGAAGAATCGAAAAAATCATCAAATTTTTATTTTTCAGAAATTTAGGAAATCGCATAAAAACTGATTTTTCGTTTAAAATTCTGATGAAAAATGAAAACAAATTACGAATTTATGCAAAATTTACAATTGCAAATAATTAGGAAATGAAAAATTCATAAAAATTGAAGAATTTTACGAATTTCAGTTTTTCCATTAGAAAAAATACGAAAAAAACGACGATTTTTAAATTTCGAAAATATTTTAAATTCTGTTAAAAACTCATTTTTTAAGTGTAATTGTACGAGAAAATAAGTAAATTTTTTAAATCTAGTCGAAAATAGCAATTTTGAATTTTTCTGTAAAAGAAGAATCGAAAAAATCATCAAATTTTTATTTTTCAGAAATTTAGGAAATCGCATAAAAACTGATTTTTCGTTTAAAATTCTGATGAAAAATGAAAACAAATTACGAATTTATGCAAAATTTACAATTGCAAATAATTAGGAAATGAAAAATTCATAAAAATTGAAGAATTTTACGAATTTCAGTTTTTCCATTAGAAAAAATACGAAAAAAACGACGATTTTTAAATTTCGAAAATATTTTAAATTCTGTTAAAAACTCATTTTTTAAGTGTAATTGTACGAGAAAATAAGTAAATTTTTTAAATCTAGTCGAAAATAGCAATTTTGAATTTTTCTGTAAAAGAAGAATCGAAAAAATCATCAAATTTTTATTTTTCAGAAATTTAGGAAATCGCATAAAAACTGATTTTTCGTTTAAAATTCTGATGAAAAATGAAAACAAATTACGAATTTATGCAAAATTTACAATTGCAAATAATTAGGAAATGAAAAATTCATAAAAATTGAAGAATTTTACGAATTTCAGTTTTTCCATTAGAAAAAAAAAAAAAAACGACGATTTTTAAATTTCGAAAATATTTTAAATTCTGTTAAAAACTCATTTTTTAAGTGTAATTGTACGAGAAAATAAGTAAATTTTTTAAATCTAGTCGAAAATAGCAATTTTGAATTTTTCTGTAAAAGAAGAATCGAAAAAATCATCAAATTTTTATTTTTCAGAAATTTAGGAAATCGCATAAAAACTGATTTTTCGTTTAAAATTCTGATGAAAAATGAAAACAAATTACGAATTTATGCAAAATTTACAATTGCAAATAATTAGGAAATGAAAAATTCATAAAAATTGAAGAATTTTACGAATTTCAGTTTTTCCATTAGAAAAAATACGAAAAAAACGACGATTTTTAAATTTCGAAAATATTTTAAATTCTGTTAAAAACTCATTTTTTAAGTGTAATTGTACGAGAAAATAAGTAAATTTTTTAAATCTAGTCGAAAATAGCAATTTTGAATTTTTCTGTAAAAGAAGAATCGAAAAAATCATCAAATTTTTATTTTTCAGAAATTTAGGAAATCGCATAAAAACTGATTTTTCGTTTAAAATTCTGATGAAAAATGAAAACAAATTACGAATTTATGCAAAATTTACAATTGCAAATAATTAGGAAATGAAAAATTCATAAAAATTGAAGAATTTTACGAATTTCAGTTTTTCCATTAGAAAAAATACGAAAAAAACGACGATTTTTAAATTTCGAAAATATTTTAAATTCTGTTAAAAACTCATTTTTTAAGTGTAATTGTACGAGAAAATAAGTAAATTTTTTAAATCTAGTCGAAAATAGCAATTTTGAATTTTTCTGTAAAAGAAGAATCGAAAAAATCATCAAATTTTTATTTTTCAGAAATTTAGGAAATCGCATAAAAACTGATTTTTCGTTTAAAATTCTGATGAAAAATGAAAACAAATTACGAATTTATGCAAAATTTACAATTGCAAATAATTAGGAAATGAAAAATTCATAAAAATTGAAGAATTTTACGAATTTCAGTTTTTCCATTAGAAAAAATACGAAAAAAACGACGATTTTTAAATTTCGAAAATATTTTAAATTCTGTTAAAAACTCATTTTTTAAGTGTAATTGTACGAGAAAATAAGTAAATTTTTTAAATCTAGTCGAAAATAGCAATTTTGAATTTTTCTGTAAAAGAAGAATCGAAAAAATCATCAAATTTTTATTTTTCAGAAATTTAGGAAATCGCATAAAAACTGATTTTTCGTTTAAAATTCTGATGAAAAATGAAAACAAATTACGAATTTATGCAAAATTTACAATTGCAAATAATTAGGAAATGAAAAATTCATAAAAATTGAAGAATTTTACGAATTTCAGTTTTTCCATTAGAAAAAATACGAAAAAAACGACGATTTTTAAATTTCGAAAATATTTTAAATTCTGTTAAAAACTCATTTTTTAAGTGTAATTGTACGAGAAAATAAGTAAATTTTTTAAATCTAGTCGAAAATAGCAATTTTGAATTTTTCTGTAAAAGAAGAATCGAAAAAATCATCAAATTTTTATTTTTCAGAAATTTAGGAAATCGCATAAAAACTGATTTTTCGTTTAAAATTCTGATGAAAAATGAAAACAAATTACGAATTTATGCAAAATTTACAATTGCAAATAATTAGGAAATGAAAAATTCATAAAAATTGAAGAATTTTACGAATTTCAGTTTTTCCATTAGAAAAAATACGAAAAAAAAAGACGATTTTTAAATTTCAAAAATTTTTAAATTCTGTTAAAAACTTATTTTTTAAGTGTAATTGTACGAGAAAATAAGTAAATTTTTTAAATCTAGTCGAAAATAGCAATTTTGAATTTTTCTGTAAAAGAAGAATCGAAAAAATCATCAAATTTTTATTTTTCAGAAATTTAGGAAATCGCATAAAAACTGATTTTTCGTTTAAAATTCTGATGAAAAATGAAAACAAATTACGAATTTATGCAAAATTTACAATTGCAAATAATTAGGAAATGAAAAATTCATAAAAATTGAAGAATTTTACGAATTTCAGTTTTTCCATTAGAAAAAATACGAAAAAAACGACGATTTTTAAATTTCGAAAATATTTTAAATTCTGTTAAAAACTCATTTTTTAAGTGTAATTGTACGAGAAAATAAGTAAATTTTTTAAATCTAGTCGAAAATAGCAATTTTGAATTTTTCTGTAAAAGAAGAATCGAAAAAATCATCAAATTTTTATTTTTCAGAAATTTAGGAAATCGCATAAAAACTGATTTTTCGTTTAAAATTCTGATGAAAAATGAAAACAAATTACGAATTTATGCAAAATTTACAATTGCAAATAATTAGGAAATGAAAAATTCATAAAAATTGAAGAATTTTACGAATTTCAGTTTTTCCATTAGAAAAAATACGAAAAAAACGACGATTTTTAAATTTCGAAAATATTTTAAATTCTGTTAAAAACTCATTTTTTAAGTGTAATTGTACGAGAAAATAAGTAAATTTTTTAAATCTAGTCGAAAATAGCAATTTTGAATTTTTCTGTAAAAGAAGAATCGAAAAAATCATCAAATTTTTATTTTTCAGAAATTTAGGAAATCGCATAAAAACTGATTTTTCGTTTAAAATTCTGATGAAAAATGAAAACAAATTACGAATTTATGCAAAATTTACAATTGCAAATAATTAGGAAATGAAAAATTCATAAAAATTGAAGAATTTTACGAATTTCAGTTTTTCCATTAGAAAAAATACGAAAAAAACGACGATTTTTAAATTTCGAAAATATTTTAAATTCTGTTAAAAACTCATTTTTTAAGTGTAATTGTACGAGAAAATAAGTAAATTTTTTAAATCTAGTCGAAAATAGCAATTTTGAATTTTTCTGTAAAAGAAGAATCGAAAAAATCATCAAATTTTTATTTTTCAGAAATTTAGGAAATCGCATAAAAACTGATTTTTCGTTTAAAATTCTGATGAAAAATGAAAACAAATTACGAATTTATGCAAAATTTACAATTGCAAATAATTAGGAAATGAAAAATTCATAAAAATTGAAGAATTTTACGAATTTCAGTTTTTCCATTAGAAAAAATACGAAAAAAACGACGATTTTTAAATTTCGAAAATATTTTAAATTCTGTTAAAAACTCATTTTTTAAGTGTAATTGTACGAGAAAATAAGTAAATTTTTTAAATCTAGTCGAAAATAGCAATTTTGAATTTTTCTGTAAAAGAAGAATCGAAAAAATCATCAAATTTTTATTTTTCAGAAATTTAGGAAATCGCATAAAAACTGATTTTTCGTTTAAAATTCTGATGAAAAATGAAAACAAATTACGAATTTATGCAAAATTTACAATTGCAAATAATTAGGAAATGAAAAATTCATAAAAATTGAAGAATTTTACGAATTTCAGTTTTTCCATTAGAAAAAATACGAAAAAAACGACGATTTTTAAATTTCGAAAATATTTTAAATTCTGTTAAAAACTCATTTTTTAAGTGTAATTGTACGAGAAAATAAGTAAATTTTTTAAATCTAGTCGAAAATAGCAATTTTGAATTTTTCTGTAAAAGAAGAATCGAAAAAATCATCAAATTTTTATTTTTCAGAAATTTAGGAAATCGCATAAAAACTGATTTTTCGTTTAAAATTCTGATGAAAAATGAAAACAAATTACGAATTTATGCAAAATTTACAATTGCAAATAATTAGGAAATGAAAAATTCATAAAAATTGAAGAATTTTACGAATTTCAGTTTTTCCATTAGAAAAAATACGAAAAAAACGACGATTTTTAAATTTCGAAAATATTTTAAATTCTGTTAAAAACTCATTTTTTAAGTGTAATTGTACGAGAAAATAAGTAAATTTTTTAAATCTAGTCGAAAATAGCAATTTTGAATTTTTCTGTAAAAGAAGAATCGAAAAAATCATCAAATTTTTATTTTTCAGAAATTTAGGAAATCGCATAAAAACTGATTTTTCGTTTAAAATTCTGATGAAAAATGAAAACAAATTACGAATTTATGCAAAATTTACAATTGCAAATAATTAGGAAATGAAAAATTCATAAAAATTGAAGAATTTTACGAATTTCAGTTTTTCCATTAGAAAAAATACGAAAAAAACGACGATTTTTAAATTTCGAAAATATTTTAAATTCTGTTAAAAACTCATTTTTTAAGTGTAATTGTACGAGAAAATAAGTAAATTTTTTAAATCTAGTCGAAAATAGCAATTTTGAATTTTTCTGTAAAAGAAGAATCGAAAAAATCATCAAATTTTTATTTTTCAGAAATTTAGGAAATCGCATAAAAACTGATTTTTCGTTTAAAATTCTGATGAAAAATGAAAACAAATTACGAATTTATGCAAAATTTACAATTGCAAATAATTAGGAAATGAAAAATTCATAAAAATTGAAGAATTTTACGAATTTCAGTTTTTCCATTAGAAAAAATACGAAAAAAACGACGATTTTTAAATTTCGAAAATATTTTAAATTCTGTTAAAAACTCATTTTTTAAGTGTAATTGTACGAGAAAATAAGTAAATTTTTTAAATCTAGTCGAAAATAGCAATTTTGAATTTTTCTGTAAAAGAAGAATCGAAAAAATCATCAAATTTTTATTTTTCAGAAATTTAGGAAATCGCATAAAAACTGATTTTTCGTTTAAAATTCTGATGAAAAATGAAAACAAATTACGAATTTATGCAAAATTTACAATTGCAAATAATTAGGAAATGAAAAATTCATAAAAATTGAAGAATTTTACGAATTTCAGTTTTTCCATTAGAAAAAATACGAAAAAAAAGACGATTTTTAAATTTCGAAAATATTTTAAATTCTGTTAAAAACTCATTTTTTAAGTGTAATTGTACGAGAAAATAAGTAAATTTTTTAAATCTAGTCGAAAATAGCAATTTTGAATTTTTCTGTAAAAGAAGAATCGAAAAAATCATCAAATTTTTATTTTTCAGAAATTTAGGAAATCGCATAAAAACTGATTTTTCGTTTAAAATTCTGATGAAAAATGAAAACAAATTACGAATTTATGCAAAATTTACAATTGCAAATAATTAGGAAATGAAAAATTCATAAAAATTGAAGAATTTTACGAATTTCAGTTTTTCCATTAGAAAAAATACGAAAAAAACGACGATTTTTAAATTTCGAAAATATTTTAAATTCTGTTAAAAACTCATTTTTTAAGTGTAATTGTACGAGAAAATAAGTAAATTTTTTAAATCTAGTCGAAAATAGCAATTTTGAATTTTTCTGTAAAAGAAGAATCGAAAAAATCATCAAATTTTTATTTTTCAGAAATTTAGGAAATCGCATAAAAACTGATTTTTCGTTTAAAATTCTGATGAAAAATGAAAACAAATTACGAATTTATGCAAAATTTACAATTGCAAATAATTAGGAAATGAAAAATTCATAAAAATTGAAGAATTTTACGAATTTCAGTTTTTCCATTAGAAAAAATACGAAAAAAACGACGATTTTTAAATTTCGAAAATATTTTAAATTCTGTTAAAAACTCATTTTTTAAGTGTAATTGTACGAGAAAATAAGTAAATTTTTTAAATCTAGTCGAAAATAGCAATTTTGAATTTTTCTGTAAAAGAAGAATCGAAAAAATCATCAAATTTTTATTTTTCAGAAATTTAGGAAATCGCATAAAAACTGATTTTTCGTTTAAAATTCTGATGAAAAATGAAAACAAATTACGAATTTATGCAAAATTTACAATTGCAAATAATTAGGAAATGAAAAATTCATAAAAATTGAAGAATTTTACGAATTTCAGTTTTTCCATTAGAAAAAATACGAAAAAAACGACGATTTTTAAATTTCGAAAATATTTTAAATTCTGTTAAAAACTCATTTTTTAAGTGTAATTGTACGAGAAAATAAGTAAATTTTTTAAATCTAGTCGAAAATAGCAATTTTGAATTTTTCTGTAAAAGAAGAATCGAAAAAATCATCAAATTTTTATTTTTCAGAAATTTAGGAAATCGCATAAAAACTGATTTTTCGTTTAAAATTCTGATGAAAAATGAAAACAAATTACGAATTTATGCAAAATTTACAATTGCAAATAATTAGGAAATGAAAAATTCATAAAAATTGAAGAATTTTACGAATTTCAGTTTTTCCATTAGAAAAAATACGAAAAAAACGACGATTTTTAAATTTCGAAAATATTTTAAATTCTGTTAAAAACTCATTTTTTAAGTGTAATTGTACGAGAAAATAAGTAAATTTTTTAAATCTAGTCGAAAATAGCAATTTTGAATTTTTCTGTAAAAGAAGAATCGAAAAAATCATCAAATTTTTATTTTTCAGAAATTTAGGAAATCGCATAAAAACTGATTTTTCGTTTAAAATTCTGATGAAAAATGAAAACAAATTACGAATTTATGCAAAATTTACAATTGCAAATAATTAGGAAATGAAAAATTCATAAAAATTGAAGAATTTTACGAATTTCAGTTTTTCCATTAGAAAAAATACGAAAAAAACGACGATTTTTAAATTTCGAAAATATTTTAAATTCTGTTAAAAACTCATTTTTTAAGTGTAATTGTACGAGAAAATAAGTAAATTTTTTAAATCTAGTCGAAAATAGCAATTTTGAATTTTTCTGTAAAAGAAGAATCGAAAAAATCATCAAATTTTTATTTTTCAGAAATTTAGGAAATCGCATAAAAACTGATTTTTCGTTTAAAATTCTGATGAAAAATGAAAACAAATTACGAATTTATGCAAAATTTACAATTGCAAATAATTAGGAAATGAAAAATTCATAAAAATTGAAGAATTTTACGAATTTCAGTTTTTCCATTAGAAAAAATACGAAAAAAACGACGATTTTTAAATTTCGAAAATATTTTAAATTCTGTTAAAAACTCATTTTTTAAGTGTAATTGTACGAGAAAATAAGTAAATTTTTTTAAATCTAGTCGAAAATAGCAATTTTGAATTTTTCTGTAAAAGAAGAATCGAAAAAATCATCAAATTTTTATTTTTCAGAAATTTAGGAAATCGCATAAAAACTGATTTTTCGTTTAAAATTCTGATGAAAAATGAAAACAAATTACGAATTTATGCAAAATTTACAATTGCAAATAATTAGGAAATGAAAAATTCATAAAAATTGAAGAATTTTACGAATTTCAGTTTTTCCATTAGAAAAAATACGAAAAAAACGACGATTTTTAAATTTCGAAAATATTTTAAATTCTGTTAAAAACTCATTTTTTAAGTGTAATTGTACGAGAAAATAAGTAAATTTTTTAAATCTAGTCGAAAATAGCAATTTTGAATTTTTCTGTAAAAGAAGAATCGAAAAAATCATCAAATTTTTATTTTTCAGAAATTTAGGAAATCGCATAAAAACTGATTTTTCGTTTAAAATTCTGATGAAAAATGAAAACAAATTACGAATTTATGCAAAATTTACAATTGCAAATAATTAGGAAATGAAAAATTCATAAAAATTGAAGAATTTTACGAATTTCAGTTTTTCCATTAGAAAAAATACGAAAAAAACGACGATTTTTAAATTTCGAAAATATTTTAAATTCTGTTAAAAACTCATTTTTTAAGTGTAATTGTACGAGAAAATAAGTAAATTTTTTAAATCTAGTCGAAAATAGCAATTTTGAATTTTTCTGTAAAAGAAGAATCGAAAAAATCATCAAATTTTTATTTTTCAGAAATTTAGGAAATCGCATAAAAACTGATTTTTCGTTTAAAATTCTGATGAAAAATGAAAACAAATTACGAATTTATGCAAAATTTACAATTGCAAATAATTAGGAAATGAAAAATTCATAAAAATTGAAGAATTTTACGAATTTCAGTTTTTCCATTAGAAAAAATACGAAAAAAACGACGATTTTTAAATTTCGAAAATATTTTAAATTCTGTTAAAAACTCATTTTTTAAGTGTAATTGTACGAGAAAATAAGTAAATTTTTTAAATCTAGTCGAAAATAGCAATTTTGAATTTTTCTGTAAAAGAAGAATCGAAAAAATCATCAAATTTTTATTTTTCAGAAATTTAGGAAATCGCATAAAAACTGATTTTTCGTTTAAAATTCTGATGAAAAATGAAAACAAATTACGAATTTATGCAAAATTTACAATTGCAAATAATTAGGAAATGAAAAATTCATAAAAATTGAAGAATTTTACGAATTTCAGTTTTTCCATTAGAAAAAATACGAAAAAAACGACGATTTTTAAATTTCGAAAATATTTTAAATTCTGTTAAAAACTCATTTTTTAAGTGTAATTGTACGAGAAAATAAGTAAATTTTTTAAATCTAGTCGAAAATAGCAATTTTGAATTTTTCTGTAAAAGAAGAATCGAAAAAATCATCAAATTTTTATTTTTCAGAAATTTAGGAAATCGCATAAAAACTGATTTTTCGTTTAAAATTCTGATGAAAAATGAAAACAAATTACGAATTTATGCAAAATTTACAATTGCAAATAATTAGGAAATGAAAAATTCATAAAAATTGAAGAATTTTACGAATTTCAGTTTTTCCATTAGAAAAAATACGAAAAAAACGACGATTTTTAAATTTCGAAAATATTTTAAATTCTGTTAAAAACTCATTTTTTAAGTGTAATTGTACGAGAAAATAAGTAAATTTTTTAAATCTAGTCGAAAATAGCAATTTTGAATTTTTCTGTAAAAGAAGAATCGAAAAAATCATCAAATTTTTATTTTTCAGAAATTTAGGAAATCGCATAAAAACTGATTTTTCGTTTAAAATTCTGATGAAAAATGAAAACAAATTACGAATTTATGCAAAATTTACAATTGCAAATAATTAGGAAATGAAAAATTCATAAAAATTGAAGAATTTTACGAATTTCAGTTTTTCCATTAGAAAAAATACGAAAAAAAACGACGATTTTTAAATTTCGAAAATATTTTAAATTCTGTTAAAAACTCATTTTTTAAGTGTAATTGTACGAGAAAATAAGTAAATTTTTTAAATCTAGTCGAAAATAGCAATTTTGAATTTTTCTGTAAAAGAAGAATCGAAAAAATCATCAAATTTTTATTTTTCAGAAATTTAGGAAATCGCATAAAAACTGCTTTTTCGTTTAAAATTCTGATGAAAAATGAAAACAAATTACGAATTTATGCAAAATTTACAATTGCAAATAATTAGGAAATGAAAAATTCATAAAAATTGAAGAATTTTACGAATTTCAGTTTTTCCATTAGAAAAAATACGAAAAAAACGACGATTTTTAAATTTCGAAAATATTTTAAATTCTGTTAAAAACTCATTTTTTAAGTGTAATTGTACGAGAAAATAAGTAAATTTTTTAAATCTAGTCGAAAATAGCAATTTTGAATTTTTCTGTAAAAGAAGAATCGAAAAAATCATCAAATTTTTATTTTTCAGAAATTTAGGAAATCGCATAAAAACTGATTTTTCGTTTAAAATTCTGATGAAAAATGAAAACAAATTACGAATTTATGCAAAATTTACAATTGCAAATAATTAGGAAATGAAAAATTCATAAAAATTGAAGAATTTTACGAATTTCAGTTTTTCCATTAGAAAAAATACGAAAAAAAAAAAACGACGATTTTTAAATTTCGAAAATATTTTAAATTCTGTTAAAAACTCATTTTTTAAGTGTAATTGTACGAGAAAATAAGTAAATTTTTTAAATCTAGTCGAAAATAGCAATTTTGAATTTTTCTGTAAAAGAAGAATCGAAAAAATCATCAAATTTTTATTTTTCAGAAATTTAGGAAATCGCATAAAAACTGATTTTTCGTTTAAAATTCTGATGAAAAATGAAAACAAATTACGAATTTATGCAAAATTTACAATTGCAAATAATTAGGAAATGAAAAATTCATAAAAATTGAAGAATTTTACGAATTTCAGTTTTTCCATTAGAAAAAATACGAAAAAAACGACGATTTTTAAATTTCGAAAATATTTTAAATTCTGTTAAAAACTCATTTTTTAAGTGTAATTGTACGAGAAAATAAGTAAATTTTTTAAATCTAGTCGAAAATAGCAATTTTGAATTTTTCTGTAAAAGAAGAATCGAAAAAATCATCAAATTTTTATTTTTCAGAAATTTAGGAAATCGCATAAAAACTGATTTTTCGTTTAAAATTCTGATGAAAAATGAAAACAAATTACGAATTTATGCAAAATTTACAATTGCAAATAATTAGGAAATGAAAAATTCATAAAAATTGAAGAATTTTACGAATTTCAGTTTTTCCATTAGAAAAAATACGAAAAAAACGACGATTTTTAAATTTCGAAAATATTTTAAATTCTGTTAAAAACTCATTTTTTAAGTGTAATTGTACGAGAAAATAAGTAAATTTTTTAAATCTAGTCGAAAATAGCAATTTTGAATTTTTCTGTAAAAGAAGAATCGAAAAAATCATCAAATTTTTATTTTTCAGAAATTTAGGAAATCGCATAAAAACTGATTTTTCGTTTAAAATTCTGATGAAAAATGAAAACAAATTACGAATTTATGCAAAATTTACAATTGCAAATAATTAGGAAATGAAAAATTCATAAAAATTGAAGAATTTTACGAATTTCAGTTTTTCCATTAGAAAAAATACGAAAAAAAACGACGAATTTTAAATTTCGAAAATATTTTAAATTCTGTTAAAAACTCATTTTTTAAGTGTAATTGTACGAGAAAATAAGTAAATTTTTTAAATCTAGTCGAAAATAGCAATTTTGAATTTTTCTGTAAAAGAAGAATCGAAAAAATCATCAAATTTTTATTTTTCAGAAATTTAGGAAATCGCATAAAAACTGATTTTTCGTTTAAAATTCTGATGAAAAATGAAAACAAATTACGAATTTATGCAAAATTTACAATTGCAAATAATTAGGAAATGAAAAATTCATAAAAATTGAAGAATTTTACGAATTTCAGTTTTTCCATTAGAAAAAATACGAAAAAAACGACGATTTTTAAATTTCGAAAATATTTTAAATTCTGTTAAAAACTCATTTTTTAAGTGTAATTGTACGAGAAAATAAGTAAATTTTTTAAATCTAGTCGAAAATAGCAATTTTGAATTTTTCTGTAAAAGAAGAATCGAAAAAATCATCAAATTTTTATTTTTCAGAAATTTAGGAAATCGCATAAAAACTGATTTTTCGTTTAAAATTCTGATGAAAAATGAAAACAAATTACGAATTTATGCAAAATTTACAATTGCAAATAATTAGGAAATGAAAAATTCATAAAAATTGAAGAATTTTACGAATTTCAGTTTTTCCATTAGAAAAAATACGAAAAAAACGACGATTTTTAAATTTCGAAAATATTTTAAATTCTGTTAAAAACTCATTTTTTAAGTGTAATTGTACGAGAAAATAAGTAAATTTTTTAAATCTAGTCGAAAATAGCAATTTTGAATTTTTCTGTAAAAGAAGAATCGAAAAAATCATCAAATTTTTATTTTTCAGAAATTTAGGAAATCGCATAAAAACTGCTTTTTCGTTTAAAATTCTGATGAAAAATGAAAACAAATTACGAATTTATGCAAAATTTACAATTGCAAATAATTAGGAAATGAAAAATTCATAAAAATTGAAGAATTTTACGAATTTCAGTTTTTCCATTAGAAAAAATACGAAAAAAAACGACGATTTTTAAATTTCGAAAATATTTTAAATTCTGTTAAAAACTCATTTTTTAAGTGTAATTGTACGAGAAAATAAGTAAATTTTTTAAATCTAGTCGAAAATAGCAATTTTGAATTTTTCTGTAAAAGAAGAATCGAAAAAATCATCAAATTTTTATTTTTCAGAAATTTAGGAAATCGCATAAAAACTGCTTTTTCGTTTAAAATTCTGATGAAAAATGAAAACAAATTACGAATTTATGCAAAATTTACAATTGCAAATAATTAGGAAATGAAAAATTCATAAAAATTGAAGAATTTTACGAATTTCAGTTTTTCCATTAGAAAAAATACGAAAAAAACGACGATTTTTAAATTTCGAAAATATTTTAAATTCTGTTAAAAACTCATTTTTTAAGTGTAATTGTACGAGAAAATAAGTAAATTTTTTAAATCTAGTCGAAAATAGCAATTTTGAATTTTTCTGTAAAAGAAGAATCGAAAAAATCATCAAATTTTTATTTTTCAGAAATTTAGGAAATCGCATAAAAACTGATTTTTCGTTTAAAATTCTGATGAAAAATGAAAACAAATTACGAATTTATGCAAAATTTACAATTGCAAATAATTAGGAAATGAAAAATTCATAAAAATTGAAGAATTTTACGAATTTCAGTTTTTCCATTAGAAAAAATACGAAAAAAACGACGTTTTTTAAATTTCGAAAATATTTTAAATTCTGTTAAAAAATTAATTTTTTAAGTGTAATTGTACGAGAAAATAAGTAAATTTTTTAAATCTAGTCGAAAATAGCAATTTTGAATTTTTCTGTAAAAGAAGAAACGAAAAAATCATCAAATTTTTATTTTTCAGAAATTTAGGAAATCGCATAAAAACTGATTTTTCGTTTAAAATTCTGATGAAAAATGAAAACAAATTACGAATTTATGCAAAATTTACAATTGCAAATAATTAGGAAATGAAAAATTCATAAAAATTGAAGAATTTTACGAATTTCAGTTTTTCCATTAGAAAAAATACAAAAAAACGACGATTTTTAAATTTCGAAAATATTTTAAATTCTGTTAAAAACTCATTTTTTAAGTGTAATTGTACGAGAAAATAAGTAAATTTTTTAAATCTAGTCGAAAATAGCAATTTTGAATTTTTCTGTAAAAGAAGAATCGAAAAAATCATCAAATTTTTATTTTTCAGAAATTTAGGAAATCGCATAAAAACTGCTTTTTCGTTTAAAATTCTGATGAAAAATGAAAACAAATTACGAATTTATGCAAAATTTACAATTGCAAATAATTAGGAAATGAAAAATTCATAAAAATTGAAGAATTTTACGAATTTCAGTTTTTCCATTAGAAAAAAATACGAAAAAAACGACGATTTTTAAATTTCGAAAATATTTTAAATTCTGTTAAAAACTCATTTTTTAAGTGTAATTGTACGAGAAAATAAGTAAATTTTTTAAATCTAGTCGAAAATAGCAATTTTGAATTTTTCTGTAAAAGAAGAATCGAAAAAATCATCAAATTTTTATTTTTCAGAAATTTAGGAAATCGCATAAAAACTGATTTTTCGTTTAAAATTCTGATGAAAAATGAAAACAAATTACGAATTTATGCAAAATTTACAATTGCAAATAATTAGGAAATGAAAAATTCATAAAAATTGAAGAATTTTACGAATTTCAGTTTTTCCATTAGAAAAAATACGAAAAAAAACGACGATTTTTAAATTTCGAAAATATTTTAAATTCTGTTAAAAACTCATTTTTTAAGTGTAATTGTACGAGAAAATAAGTAAATTTTTTAAATCTAGTCGAAAATAGCAATTTTGAATTTTTCTGTAAAAGAAGAATCGAAAAAATCATCAAATTTTTATTTTTCAGAAATTTAGGAAATCGCATAAAAACTGATTTTTCGTTTAAAATTCTGATGAAAAATGAAAACAAATTACGAATTTATGCAAAATTTACAATTGCAAATAATTAGGAAATGAAAAATTCATAAAAATTGAAGAATTTTACGAATTTCAGTTTTTCCATTAGAAAAAATACGAAAAAAACGACGATTTTTAAATTTCGAAAATATTTTAAATTCTGTTAAAAACTCATTTTTTAAGTGTAATTGTACGAGAAAATAAGTAAATTTTTTAAATCTAGTCGAAAATAGCAATTTTGAATTTTTCTGTAAAAGAAGAATCGAAAAAATCATCAAATTTTTATTTTTCAGAAATTTAGGAAATCGCATAAAAACTGATTTTTCGTTTAAAATTCTGATGAAAAATGAAAACAAATTACGAATTTATGCAAAATTTACAATTGCAAATAATTAGGAAATGAAAAATTCATAAAAATTGAAGAATTTTACGAATTTCAGTTTTTCCATTAGAAAAAATACGAAAAAAACGACGATTTTTAAATTTCGAAAATATTTTAAATTCTGTTTAAACTCATTTTTTAAGTGTAATTGTACGAAAAAAAAAGTAAATTTTTTAAATCTAGTCGAAAATAGCAATTTTGAATTTTTCTGTAAAAGAAGAATCGAAAAAATCATCAAATTTTTATTTTTCAGAAATTTAGGAAATCGCATAAAAACTGATTTTTCGTTTAAAATTCTGATGAAAAATGAAAACA